>OY757188.1:4245283-4255283 GCA_963583895.1 Melanophora roralis | reverse complement strand
AAAAGTTCTTAAAGGCAAAACTACTTTTTATCAATTTATTTTCATCGTTTTGCTCAAGTTTTATTTCGTTAATATTATTTGTTATTGAATTAATATAACGTATACGTCACAGGGACAGATCAAAACATAAATTTTTACGAAAATTTTCAATATAAAATTGAGGATTTTTTGTAAAGTTAGAAAAAAATTATTTTTGCGGGCTTGATAACGGCTGTTATTGCTATTTTTAAACTAACTTAAGATTTTTAAAATATTCGAGAAAAAAATATGTAAATTACCAGTAGTCTTGCCACAATTTTTGGTTAACATTTAAGTAATTCATTAGTAATTTGCATATTTTTCTACAAAAATATTATAAAAAGCTAAATTGTAAAATAGTTACTTTAAAATCATATATGAAGGTTATAAAGTTTAAACTTGATCCCATAATTTCTTCATAATCTCTTAAAAATATTTTTATTTCTTAAGAAGTAAAACCTTGTTTTAAAAAACTTTTGTTGAATTTTTTTAGCGTTTTGATTTATTTAAGCTTAGTTTAAAGATAAAAAAAGTAAGATTGACATAAATTAAAATTTTGCTGTTTTGTTTTAGAGAACTTTTGCAATTAAAAAAATTTTAAAATACTGTTTTACCAGGCAAAACTACACAACTGTAACATAAGTTTGACATGTGATATATTTGGAAAAATATGTTGCAAATTTCCCTTCTATCTAACTATTTTATTTTTCCTGATTGTTGTTTCTAAAGGATAATTGTATATTAAAAGGGCACAATTCTGGGGAATGTTATCAGTATTTGATCATTTGAACAAAATATGAAGACAAAATAAATATAAAGTTGACTACACATAAGATTAAATGGCGATATTGACGTTTTTAGGGTAACAGATTTGAAAGTAAACATGTTCTAATGAAAGCCAGCTGCCTACAGAGCTTTAAAAGCTAAACTGAGTTCATTTGGTCTTAGTTTTTAAGAGGTTCTTCGTAGAATTATGGATTTCTACAATGTCAGACAATGTCTGGTGCCGGGATACTACAACAAAGTTGGCTATAGAGTGTTTGACGAGTTTGCACATATTGTTTGACTTTAAAGTAAAATGTAAGAAGAAATCTGTTGGACCATCAGTGCGTTACTATTTTTGAAAGATTGTGAGATTGTTTAATAATTAAAGAAATCTAAGTAGAAGCACAAGGGTGACTGTAGGGTTACTATGACAACAAAACCACTACAGAGTTTAGTGCGCACTAGGTTGCTATAGATCTGGGGAAGTTGGCTTTAAGGACTTGGTGAGAGCTATTACTAGATGAGCTAGGATAAACAAATTGTATTAAGGTAGGTTACATAAATAGTACAAAACAATACAGACAAAATTTACAGAACCATAGAATGAAATGTTTAAGTAAAATAATGTATGACAAGCCAACCGACCTTTCTGTATGAAAGCATCATTGGCTTTATCATAAGAACCAGGCAACTAAAGGGATAAGCCATGAAGAGGGCCTCTGTAATTTTGGTTAGTCTAATTACTTTCTTATCTTTTACTAAATACTTAATTCTTTTTAGAGCTGGCGCCACGTTCCGTTTGAGTCTTAAAATTATGGCCTTTTGTACCCTTTATGCTGAGAAATACTTATGTGTAAAACTTTTAGAAAGTTGTTTGAGCCAATCAAACAAACCTTAAAAAAAACACATGTTTTTTTTTGTTTCTTGCTAAATTTTCCCGAAAATGTTTTCTTTTATCTAAGTCAAAATTGTTTGCAAAATGACTACCTTCTAGAAAAACCCAACTTCTTTCTTAGATGAAACTTTTAACTCATTGACTAAACAAAGCTTTAACATTTCAGTGATTTCAACAACAAATGCTTCCAATTATTATGAATTTCATCTTTTACAATTTTGAAATATATATTTTTATTTAAAAATTTTCGTCAACATCCCCTACGATTGAGTATACGTTCATTAGCTTCTCTTCTCTTTTAATGTTTTTAACATTTTATTTTTAACCAAAATTAAACATCACATTATGGCTTTATAAGTACTTTTTTTCCTATATTTTTACTTGTCACATCAGCTTTTATTTCATGCTTTCTTAAGCTTTATATATTTTTGTGTTTCAACAACTGTACAAATTAAGCTGAATTAATTTAATTGTTTTATCAAGTAAGCAATAATTTAATTGCCATTGCATATACTTAAAGTGAAAAAATCACCCAGTAAGACACAGTTGGATATCAACTGGTAAACAACTGGGAAGTAAATTTGTTATAAATTCATAAGTGGCTAAAGCGAGTGTTTAAAAGTGGTGAACAAACTAGGTAATTTTGATTTGAAAGAATTAAATAAAACTTTAATTATGTGTTTCATGTGTGAAATATATGTTTAAAAAAAGATTTTTAGTTTTGAAAACTGGTAGCGTATACTTGATATTAATTTTGAATTATTGAAAGCCAACAACAAATACTTTTAAGCCATTAATTTTTTTTGACTATTTGACTAATCATTTTTTTTTAGTTTCTGCAAATTTAATTTAAATTTAATTTTATATTTTTAAAATAACTTGTCTATAAGGATTTATATTTTTAACGCCTGGTTAACATACCAACTTTTGGTTTGAAATGTTTTTATGTTGCCATAAAAACTTTATTCAATTGTAAAATTTTTTAAGAAATTTTTCATAACAGCCAAACCATTACCTACTGCACCAAAGACCACTTTAAACATTTATGGTGACTTGTTTAACAAAAAAACCCCAAATTTTCTTGCCAAAATGCAATTAAATCGAAACTTCCTCAACTTAATATTCTTTTAGCCAATTAAATATACCATTGCATACCATCATGGTACTTGCCTGTGCTACTTTATAGCTATTTATTTGATTTCATTGCTTTGGTTACTATTTGTTAAACACTCTTGTGTTAATTTAAAAATTGAAAATACATGTTGGTTCCCTGAAAATTTAAGAGAGAAATAATAAAGCAGAAAACTATGTGGGTATGCACTTGTGTATTTTTGCATAAAAACCAAAATAAAAATCAAGTTGTAATTGGTAATATTGTGTATTTGCAATTGAATTAAACTGTTGATTTATGGTATATAAATTGTACAAAGCATACAGATTAATTTGATTTGTTGACGCAAAAAATATTACGGCCACACAGAAAATGATAAAAAAGTTTTTTTTGCTGGCCGTATTTATATTAAGAAACATAAAATTGGAAAAAAATTTCAAAATGAAAGGAAAAAAACTAAAAGCCTATATTTTACAACCTATTATAAAGGCTCAAGTTAAACACATAGTTTTTTTATCAACAATATTGGGGGAATATAACTACCGAATTTAGAAAACAGAGTTTCATATGAAAAATATTTATTTGTGTTGGCTTGGAACTTTTGGTCTTAACTTCTTTATGTTTAGCTTTTTAAATTATACATGCATTTATTTTTTTTTAGCATTTATGGGAAAAAACATTATCAGCAAAAAATATACAAACAAAATAATTCCTTTCAAAGGTAAAAATCATAATTTATTTCAACTAGAACCTGGTTGCGTATGATTAATTTTTAATTATAATAATTTCAATAATATGGTAATCAAAGGTTAAAATAATTTTGCCTGCTAAGCATATAATTATGAATAAAGCTTTTTTTAAGTTACAAAATGTGTTTTTTTTATATTTTTAATTATATGGAACCTGAGTATATACAAATAATTTATATTTTCAGTGCTTTTTTTATCCGTTGAAGCTATAGAATATCATTTTATATAATTTTTAATTTTAAAAATGTGTTTACTGAGTTTTGGAAATGTTAAAGGTGTTCAAGATTCATCACGGCTGACTAAACTATTTATTATTTTTTTTCAAAAAAATTTTTTTTTAATATGATTTCACATATTTGCTTTTATTTGATTGTTTCTTTACACATACTTAGTCCTGCCACAACCATATTCTTTTGTATTTTAAACAAAACGACAATAATTTGTTAAAAGTTAAAAAAATATTAAAGAAAGAAAGAAAAAAACAAAACGATAATAAATATTTTTTTAAAAAAGTGTTGGTGGCGGTGGCAACAACAATACCAATCAATTGCTTGTCACAACTAAACAAAGAGCGTAATATCTGATTTCATTTATTTATTTTTTCTTTATGTGAAGGTAAATGAAAGTTTGACAAATCCCACAAAAAATACAAAAGAAAATTTACTTTTATTAGGCGAGTGTAAAATTAAGGTGTTACTTTTATTTTGTGGAGAAAAATTGAAGAGAAAAAAAATTTATTTCTTTTAAAAATTTGGAAAACAATTTTAGTATGAAAATTGTATTTCTTTAAGATCTTTATTAAGTAAATACTTTAAGAAACCTCCTATAAAATTAAGCTACAAAAGGTAAAAAATACAACTAACCAATATCTATTAGAAGAGCCCCAAAAGCTTATTTATATTTTTTTTAAAACCAGTCCAGTGCTTTTTTAATTTTATTTTTATCTTTATTAGTTTAAAAGTTTTAAAAAAAATTTGCGTATTGAAAGCCAATATGGAATTGTCACTACTAAAATCAAAATTTCGAAAAAATTGGAAGACATATTCATATTGAAACTTTATTCTTTATTCGTTTTAAAAGTTATAAGTTGGACCTGGGAAATATAAATTTTGTTTTTTCCCTGCTGTACCCCTTACGGCCCGACATTTTACTTACTCTCTGAGCAAAATAAGATACTTTTTGAAATCTTTTTTCAAGCCTGTACAGCTTATTGGGCATTTACATTAAAAATTGCCCCAATTTTACCCTTTTGGGCCTGAATTTCTCGAAATCTGATCTAGCTGGATCTACAAATACAGTGTTACCCACAGTCTGAATTTCAGATATATACCTCAATGGGCTGTACCATGATAAATAGGTCTGTAAGTCAGTTAGTCAGTCACCAACGCTATTGTTCCATATATTTAGATTTTTATTACCCTTTTTAAGCTCGCAAATATATTAATCTTTAAAGTTGTAAAAAATATTATAGCTTTTAACTTTCATAAGCCTTTAATTAAAATTAATCATACGCTTTGCAAAGAATAAAATTACGATAAACTAGACTTGTAGAAAATATGAAAATATTTGATATAAGCCGTTGAAAATTAATTTTGAAACATTATAAAAAGCTGTTAAAAAATTTTTTTTAGTAGTTTAAGGTAATAGTAAACTAGGTTTTGTAAATTCTTTTAATCTGTTGACATCTTTTTTCTGTGTGAACTAATCTGTTTATAAGAAAATTTAAAAACATTTATTTACATCTCAAACAAAAATGTTGGTTATTCCTTTGTTTATATTTTTTATACATAATTTCTTAAGGTCGTTTTCCAAAAAATCCCTGACTTGATAATACTTTAAAGCATTTATTAAAAATTGGTAGCTTGTAACATTTTAAACAATTACTTTTCAAAAAAAGACAAACATTTCATTAAAGAAACAACAAAATATAATAATTTTGTGGCAAAGTCCAACAACTATAAAATGATTTCCAACTGTTTGTGTTCTTGTTTTCATTTTAAAATTGTAAAACAAGTGTTTCTTTTGAGTTTTTTCTATGTATTTAAACAATACAAAATATGGTCTCTTTATCCTTAGTTATTTTTAAGCTTTCAAACAGATTTAAGATTTTATTGTATTTTTTTTGGGAACAAAAAAAGGAAACAAAATGGGAATTTAAACAAAAATTGTGTTAAAAAGATTGTCTAAAAAAAAGAAGGGTATTAATAAACAATTGGCTTAAAAAGACGAAAATTACAATAAAAAAAATTATTGATTTTTATTAAATTAAATATCAACATTAGATTTTTTTATTAAATTTTCAACTTTTCTTTGTTGAATTAAGGAAAAGTAATATAACATCAATCAAATAGATGGGAAATATTTTCAAAACAAATCATCTTGAAGTTTATTGGTAATCAGTTTGATATTGTTTTTTAATATTAATTTTTTGTTTAAATTCCTTAAGCTTAATCTATCGTTAAATTGTTTAATATTTGGTTAAGCTTTCAGTTTTTTGGTGGGGGTTTCAATCATTTTAATTTTAAATTAAATGAGTTTTGAAGGTTATCCTTTTATGATTAGAGAAAACAAAATTTAAGGATAATTCAAATCGTTAAATAGAATATTTCTTAAAACGCAAAATAAACCAAAATAAGGAATAGAATTATGAAAATTTGTCTTAAATGTCTTAAAGATATTAAAAAACGCCAATTATAATATAAATTTACGTAACAAAAAATGTAATTCATTTTAAGCTGGTTGGTAATGAATGACCAAAAGTATGTTTTAAGTTAAATTTCCAGCCACTACTGCGTATGATTATTATTAATTGTTAAAAAATTAGATTTTATGAAAAAATATGGTTTTTAACTTTCAAAAACTTATATTTAAACCATTAGCCCTTAAATAAAATCCTAAAATTAGGTATAATTTTCTTAATTGTATGTGTTTTATATTTTTTAAAATAAATTAACTTGTTTTGGTCTTTAAATCTCTGTCTTTATTATTTTTGCTTGCGTTTATAAAATGCTTCTGTAAATTATTTATTAAGCACAAAAGTATTTTATTTATTTTTATTATCTTTATTTTAATTATAACCCTTTATTATATCAAAAAACCATTAAAATATTTGTGGCTATAATGACTTCACAACTCCGACCATAAAGCATTGTGGAATGGACAATAAAATTTTATTATGAAAATTATAAACAATAAATAAAATAAATGTAACAAAGCAAAACTGTAACAAATTTGTTAAAAAAAAAGAATGAAAAAAGAAGTGCTTAAATATTTTTTTTTAATACATGTAACAGGTTGTTGCAGGATGTTCTAAATCTAAATTTGAAAACTTAAAGCTATAAAAATCTAAATTTTTTAGGTTATAATTAAACGATTGATTGAAGCGTAATGTATATATTTTGGGCAAAAAATAATTAAATGGAAAAACAATAATTGTCAGTTCATATTCAAATAGAAATTTGTTACAAAAATTTAAGATTTGATTATTCTCGAAAACTAACAACAAACAGCAATCTCAGCCTGCTACAAAACTATTGCGCCAAAATATCTAGGTTTTGAAAAAGGTTGTAGGTAGAAAGCAACAAGGATAGTGATAGCCGCCACATCAAGGGACCATTTTTATGATATTTTGAGTATGTTTTATTTTAAAAACTATTAAAACTATTGACTATACAGCTTATATGAATATTCTATGCTAAAATATATCTACAATTTAAAAAAAAATTTTTGGAAAGAACACCCTCAAAACTCCCTTCAACCACAAAAACTATAACAGCTGTTGACTTTTTATATTCTACAAAGTACGGGGTATCTGGTGGCAGATTTATATTTTCAAACTTAAATAATAATTGACACAAAGCTTTATTAAAAGCATTGAACTTGAAAATGCGGACTGTATTTTTTTAAAAAGTATGTGATACTGATGTCTTCCCTCGAGTTGAGTTCAAAACGGAGCCTTGTGTTCTGCGCCACACGCTGCAGGAAACATGGTTTAATTGAGCTAATTTCTTAATGAATATTTTCCTTTAAAGCCACAAAAGATTGAAGAATATCATTATAAACCCTCTCTTTGAGGTAGTTCCATAAAAAAATCCATGGGAGTTAGATGGGACAACTTGGGTGGCCATAGGATGTCCAGTTTTTGACGGAAATTTACCCAAAGCAAATTTATCGAAGCTCTGGCCATGTGTGAAGTCACACAATCCTGTTGAAACCACGTGTTTGAAAAGTTTGCTGAATGAGCTCGCAGGTATGGAAAAAAGAATTTCGCAATCGTGCGTCGATAATTTTTACAGTTGACATTTGTCGCCTGAGCATTAGGAAATTTTGAAAAAAATGGTCCAGTGATCTCATTCGTAGATAAGGCATACCAAAGAGTTACCCTGGGGCAGTGTAAAGGTTTTTGATGTTATAGTCGAGGTTTGCGGGTTTTGGAGACCAGTAACAGCAGTTTTGCTCATTGACGTGGCCGTTAAAATAAAAATTAGCCCCTTCGCTCCAAAAAATGGGATTTATAGTAAAAAAACGCTCCAACATCGTTTCACAAAAATTTTTGCGTATATTAAAGTGACTTTGTTTAAATTTTTTAACGATTTGAGTTTTGAGAGGATGGAACTTTAGATCCTTCTTTAAATTTCATGAATATTTGCTCTTGGAAGTCCCAGTCAGGTTGCTCTTTTCCGTATTGAAATTCGCGAATTTTTACGTAAGCTGCTTTCAACCAGTTCAAAATTTTCGGTAGTCCTTGAAGATCGGCTGGGCTCTGACCGTGAGACACCCACGAATGAGTTAAATTCACACTCGGCCTATTACGTATTTGCCGAACGCCGAATTGGACAAAATTGTTGACGAGCAATTATGTAAGAATCATTACTCTTAAAAAAATGTCTCCACATCGAATGCACGATACTGCGAAATCATGACTGACAAATAAGTGCAATCGGTAGTTCTAATAGCGCCAACCTCCCTTCGCACCATTTATTGCTTTTTTAAAATAAACGTTTTTAAAAATATAAATTTGCCACCAGGCACCCTGTACATGCTCGCCTAGGCCAGGAACCCCCACTATGTCTCTATTTAAGTTCTGTTAAAAAGTGTATTTTTGTAGCAGTTATTGATCATTCTTAGGTGGCTTCTACGCGCAAACTAGGTCGACCCTTCTCATAAATATCACCTTTACATATGTGGTAGAGGATATTTCTTAAGTTCTTATAATTAAAAGAAAAATTTAAAAATTCTGAAAATTTAAAAAAAATTAATTATTTAACCAAAACTGCCTTGAAAAATTTTTTTAATCGCTAAAATATTTTGCATATTAAGTTTAAGGCGCCTTTGTAGAATTACTGCCATATTTTAAAGTATTTTTTATAAAACTGTAAAAAAAATTTCCTAAAAAGAAAATAAATGAAACATTAATTTGAAAATTTTTTTTAATAAACTGCAATCCAAGGAAATTATTAAAAAATCTATTACTGCTTTATTCCCATATGTATAGGCTTGTAAACAAGTATTACAGCCTTATTTCGTAAAACGCACCACGTGTAAACAAAAACAATTGTTTGGAAAAAAACTAAAATTTAAAAAAATTTCCATATATTTTGTTTTTGTTTAAAGGCGTTGCGTTTTAGAAAATAAGGGAATTAGTCATAATAGTACTTTTTGTTGTTGTTGTTTTAAATTAAAAACACGATTTTTTTTTATTTTTTTTGTTTATTTTTAAAAACATTTCCGTTTTGCAGATTGTTTTGCAGTTGACTGTTTTTAAATTAAAATATTTGCCAAAATAATAAACTGTTCATTAAACAATATTATGTTCATATTGTTTATTTGTAACAATTAACAGAAAAATAGAAAATAAATTTATTTTAATATTTGTGGTGGCTTCGAAATCTCTGCCAAAAACTGGTAAAATCCAGAGAAGCTTCTAATAGATTAAACTGGATTATAAAACCAAAAATATTTTCAGTATTTTAGTAATTAAAATGGCAAATTATTGGTGGTTTTTTGTTTTATAGAAGCAGAAATAATTTTTGTGTGTGATTTTTTTTAAATATTATAAAGATTAAAAATTTTGTAAAACAGTTATATTAATTTTTGTTAAAATTTTTTTTGATCTAAATTAAACCATAACCTAGTTTAAGGATATTCGTTCAAACTTGACCTTTTTTCTATAGACTTAAGCAAAATAAACAACAATAAAAAAAGTAAATATAGTACTTACGAGTACATTGTTTAATAAACATTATAATATTTGAAAAACAAATGTCTATAAACCACATATACCAGCTTTACATATGCACATGTGTTCTTACATATATTTTTATGTAAACATTTGACTTTTATGGCAAATGTATTGGTGTAAGAGTACAAAAACTAATTTACAATTCATGCTTGAGTCTAAATTAGAAACAATTTTTTTTTCTGTTAAACAAAGTGATATTTGGTTGTTTAGTGTCAATACCC
>OY757188.1:4152500-4245083 GCA_963583895.1 Melanophora roralis | reverse complement strand
GTGTCAATACCCAATCAACCAAATTAGCCAGTTTGAACGAATTTTTTTGGAATTATTCTGATATTTGTTGGAAATTTTAAAACAACTTTTGTGACGAAAATTGTGACAAAAAATTGGACAAAATTCTGAAAAAGTGTTTTTTATGAAGTTAAATTTACCTTCAACTATAGGCTGAGTCAGCGACTGTCAAAAATGGTGGCAACACTTTTGCTCGCCTTAAAAATAAACAATTAACCAAAGGGCAAACAAAATTTAGAATTTTTAAAAAAAAACGATAATAAATCAAAGCAGATTTAATGAAATCTTTACAAAATCCTAACAAATCAACTTGAGTATTTGTCAGACTTACTAATGTCGGTAAATTTTGTTGGCTGGGCTTGTGTAAGTTTATATGTATGTCAATATGTATGTGTAATATGTTAACACAAACACACACACATATATGTATGATACTGATTGTCTTGGGGATATTTTGTGTAAAGTTAAATAACTATTGTTGGTTTTAGTTGTAAAATAAGGACAATGAAATTCTATTCTTCTTCTTGCTTTTAACTGTTAAAAAAATTAAGCTCCAATTTCGTTTCCATTTTTTTCTCTCTACATATGGTTTATAGAAATTTTAAAATGTTCACACATGTAATTCTAGCAAATGAGTGATAATATTTTTACTAGAGTCACTAATACTAATGCATTAGTATGTATAAAAATAAGCCAACCAATGACATTATAATACTTTCGTTAAATTTTATCTTCATATTTTCTTTCATTTTTATAACTACAGCTTTAGCTTAACTTTCTTTTGTTAAAAAAAAACCCATATGAATTTGTATTGTATTGTAGTTTAGACCATTTTGACAATTACACAGTTACAGTATTACAAGACCTTAAAATTTGCATATGAAAAGAGTATTTTGTTGAAAAGTTTTGGCATAGTTTTTAATTTAAGGCAAAAGGATAACAGTTATGTTGACAATTGTAATAAGGTGGCACTTAAATAAATTTTTATGTTAAAATATGCTGCCTACTTATAGGATTATTAGGTATTTTAGAAAAATTTAATTTACATATACAGTTGTAAACAGGGACCGTTATAATTATGACAAAAAAGTAAATCTCAAAAACTAATAATTAAGTTTTTAATTTTATAATATTTGACAATGTTTTTTTTGGCATTAAAAATATTTTTTTTTAATTAAAGTATTAATTATTTTTTGCAAAAAAAAAAAATAAAAATAAAAAATAATTTTTATTTTTTAAGCAAAAGTAAAAAATCAAAAAATTTAAAAAGCACTTCATAATTTTAAAAAATTTTATTTTATTTCTACCAAGACGGTGAACCTCATTTGCCTTTCCATTGTTTTCTTGTACATGATTTTTTTCATAAAAAATTCGAAAATAAATATAATTTACAGTATTTGGTTCTAATGATGCATTACATGTGTTACACATCGTATGATGGATTTTTTTTGAAATTTTTGGTTGTTATTTGCAAATTAAAGGCAATAAAGAAAACTTATTATAACTTTCAGTAGCGTGCTTGATTGCTTGTCATTCCGCCGATAATTTCTAAAATAGTTATTTGCGACTTTATAAAGTGAATATATATTTACTTTTGACAACGACAAGCTTACTTGAGAAAAAGTTTAGTTTTGAAAACTTAACAAATGTTTGTGTAGTAACAACATCCTCTAATGCAGCAATCCACGAATGGTATTCGTATAAAAAAAGGACTTAACATTGCTGTATAAAATAATAATTTTAATTTGAGTGTAGAGTTGGAAAGCGCTCATGGACATTCTTATTTCGTCATATTTAGTTTTGCCTTTTCTAATGAGTTTTTTTTACTTTGGCTGGAGCCTCCTGACTTTAAGGTGACAGAACGCTGGCGTGAAAAAGGCCATACATCCTTATGATAACAATAAGGTAACAAGAGTGAATTAATATTATCTGTGTTGATCTGCATTCTTTTTATTTCAAAGAAGTTCATTCATAAATCCAGTCAAAAGGCTTAATCCTACCTTTCTCTCTTGTCGCAGAAATTGTGCGTAAGTAGACAGATGTAAATTGCGTAGTCCAAATCTGTCAGACAAGAATACCTCTTTATGGCTTAGTTGCTTTGGCCATTATGCTATTTAAGAACATGTTAAATGCTAGAGTTGAAAGAATGCAACTCTGATACCTTCTAATGGTAATTACATCACTGAGATGGTTTTCGTTAAGCACACGGCATCGGAGTATAGGTTTCATACAAGAGGTGCTTCTTTGTTTGGGAACACTTTAATATTTAAATTTAATTCCATTTAACACGAGCGACATAGTATCAAACATATTTTTAAAGTCTAGAATTACAAGCTCGAGCGTGAAACACTATTGAGTTGCTTATTTTACAATCAAAAAATAATTAACGCACCATCTGGAATGACGAAAAACTACCTTTTCAGGTCTTAGTTCATGTCAGAGTGATGCACTAAGTCTTGGGCTTAAGATAATAGCTATGGCCCTGCTTCCACACTCAACGACGTTATCTAACTTTTTTTAGTAGCTTGTAAGTGACCAGTGAAATCTTTTTGAAATTTTGTAATGGGCTCTCATTATTTCATAGGTTACAAGGTAATGAGGTCGCTACTACAGAAAAATTACATTTGGGTAAGGACGCTAATAAATAAATTTATAGTTATAAATGGAAAAAAGATTACTAGGAAAGGCTTTGTAAAAAATTTTGTTTCAAAAACCCTAAAATTTTAATGTTTTGTAATTTTGTAAGCACATTTGTAAGCGAAGGTCGTAAATTTCTGGACAACTCAAACAAAAATAACTAGTTATTCAGTCTAAAGGTAACTAGTGTTTCTTCATCCCCAATATAACTTGCTAATATACAAGGTAAGCAAAGGTTTTGCTGGGTGATATCTTTCTTTAAGCTTATTGATGGTTCACTGTCTACCCAGAATGCACATTTATAGGGCTGTGTTTTTTGCGGTGATATTTGCTGATACTTTTATAAATTTTGGTGTAGTATTGTCCTTGCGGGTGCTTTGTTGCTTTTTAAAATTTTTTACACGTTGCTGTTTTATTAGGTTCTAAATAACTTAGTTTCAAAATGGATGCTTAAAGCACATAAATTAATTGGGCCTCGTTGGAAAAGTGTTTTGTTAAATAAGTTCGTCTCTATATTAAGTCTTTATTTTTAGAATGAAGTAGTGCCACTGTCAGACTTCTCCAGAGGCTTGATGGTTATTTTTTATTTGCTTGACTATTTGAGGTTTTTTTAAAGATTCTTGTCATTACTAATTTTTGTTGCGGCTGAACTGCAATATCTTTAAAAGCAGAAAATTAAATTAAAATTAAAGCCTAGTAAATTTGGCTTTAACACTTACTGCGGAAACGCCTAAGCATTCGATCTCATTTTAAGCCTAAATATATGCTACACTTGTATAAGCTTAATTTTATAAATTCAAACCAATACCCTTTACTTATGCCATTTTGATATTTTACTTTGTTTTTTGCTTAACTTAAGCTTAACATAATCCTAATTCAATTTCATATTATCTTATACCCCTCATGTTGCCGTTCTGTCAGAAATACTAACCCTCAGCTGCTTTTCTATGTAAATCTTTTTATATCTTAAGAAAAAAAAATCATGATACCTTTGTATATAATAAAAAATTTTGCATAATTAGTTTAGCATCTCAAAAATGCAGCTTTCATCTTTGCTTAACTGGTCTTAAGCTTTTTGAGTTTTTTGTTTTTGCTGTCAATAAAGGCCCCACAAAACCCTTAACAATTTCATTCATAAACACAATGGTTCAGTTTCTTTTGTTCTTCAAAAGGGGGAAAACAAACAAATATTTTTTTCATCCAATATATGTTTCTAAATCCTTAACTCGTATTTTTGTATTTGATGTTCTTAAACAAAGAAGTCAAAAACTCTAAAACTCTATTTATATTCTCTTTCTAGTTGGCTTTTCTAAGTAAATTTACTTAGAAAGGATATGGAAAGTAAAGCATAAGAAAACAGAAGGAAGCAAAATTTTTATAAAAATTAAGCCTTAAAACTCAAAGAAAGGTTAACAATTTTTTTCGGTTAACTTGTCGATATTTCTCTTGCTTCATTGGTTTACTTTTTAGCTTTATGCGATTATCAAGCTCTTGTAACTGGTAGTTGAAATGATAGGACGACAAGATATCAACCTCAATCAAGCGTATTTGTGTTTTGCTATGTAAAATTCAAATATAAGCAAACAACTTTGTTAAAATATTTTATTTTATTTCGAGGGGGGGGGGGGGCGTATAAGGGCTTTCTATGAAGACAGTAAGCAATAACATGTCTCTAATGGTTTCATATTTCCTTTTTGTTATGCTAAAATGCTGCCTTAAATTTGAACTTGAAATTTTCTCTTTCGTCCTGGAAGATATGCACTTGTTCAGTTTTAAATATTTTTATATTTTAAATAGTTTTAATAATTTCAAAAAATGTAATGATCACCCAACAAACGAGGCTCGTCATAGTGAGCTTACCAATAGGTCTTGATTAAGTTTGCCTCTTCATCCGATTTCCCAATAGATGTGCCTGAAGTCAAACAAATATAAATGGCAAATACCGATGTTGTCTGCAAAGGAATAGACGGAATTTACAGTTTGGCATAGAAGGCCATTTAGGGAAATAAGAAATAAAGTAGGAGAATGGACACAGCCTTGCGAAAGCCATGGATTGGTTTTGAACTCACTGGGAGAAATCCCGTCTATACACACAAAAAATTATCTAAGAAAAATTTACTTAAATCAAGCCATTGCGGTGTCAAAAGTACGGTGAGTACGGTTTTTCTTAAATCAAGTACGAAATTTCTTACTTTGAGTAAAATTTTCCAAGTACAAATTTTTTACTTTTAGCCACAATTTAGCCAAAAAAGGATTGATTTAAATTCGGAACCCTACTTGATGTTAGCCAAAAAAAGATTGATTTAAGCCATTAATTCAAAAATGAAATGTCATTTTTTGACTTAGCTTTATTAAAGAAGAAGAATTTTATATTATTTTTTTGTTTTATAGATACTTAAAATTTATAATTAAAAAATTTCATTTTTTGTACTTACCGAAGCTGAGATTCGAACCGGAGACTTTCTGCACTTCAGCACAAGCACGCAGCCTCTTGGCCACCGGACACTTTGTTTTCAAAGTAAAATAATATATTAAAACAACAAGTTTTTTCTGCTTGATTTGTTGAAGCAATCTGAATAGGTTTGATTTAAGAAAATGTAAATAAGAATCGTACTTAAAAAGATTTTGGATAAATTCAAGAATAAAATTCTTGATTTTAGAAAGCGAGTTTTCTTTCTGTGAAGAAACAAAACAAGTTTAATCACTGAAAAAACTTGGTGAAAATTAGGAAAGGTTTTTGCCGACGTCAAAAGTAACAAAAATTAAGGTGAAAGTGCAAGGGACCAGAATCTATCAATCGCCTAAGAAATATCTAGAGCTACCAATTTACTCTCGACAAATGATGTCTGCTAGAAAACTCAGCAACTCTTCCGAAGTACGTCTTATTTAAAACTCATATTGGTGGTCGCTTAATAAACCGTTAGTATCTAGATCGAATGTTAAGAAAGTACCTACTCTCAGGGAAAAAACGTGGTTAAATATGATCACGGGAATATGATCACAAACAATTTCATCATTGTATAATTACGAAGATCATTATTATGATGGCCAGAACCATACTATGCTTGTAGTAAGTTTCTCCCGAAAAACGCAATTATTTTTATGGTTATCATCATATGTTTTTGGTAATCATTACCTTGATTATAGACAACCATAATCTTCATTATAAGTTATCATACATATGTTGCCCTTAGACTATATATATGGCATCACATATTTGATAACCCATAATCCAGATAAATACTGCCCATGACCAAAATAATGATTACCACAAACACACAATGGCAAGTCAAATCATAACCATAATTAAATGTTTCTGCCATAAACTTACTACAACTATAGTATGGTTGTGGCAGTCACTATAATGATCTTCGTCAACATACAAAGATGAAATTGTTCGTGGTCATATTCCCGTGACCATACTCAACCATGTTTTCCTCTTTTTTGGGAATCCGTGAGATTTGTATATCTGGGGCCAAATCGCCGCATTCGATTCGAATCGAAATTTCACTCGATCGATCGAGTTGTCAATGCTTTTAATATAGAAACTCTAATAAGAATTTTTAAATTTCGATTCGAAACGAATGCGACGATTCGGCTCCTGAAAAGGCTTACTAATGAGCGTGCCAAAGTCAAAAATCTTTATTTTGAAACCGGTGTTTGTTTTGCAAACCGCCAAGGAGATTTACTTATATTAATGGTTTTTATAACCTTCTCGACAACATGAGCTCAAAAGGAATATGTCTGGCGTAGTCCCAGACACACTTTGAAGTTCAGGCAGTAGTTGGTAGTTGGCTCTTTTCCGAAAAGACAGTAAAATTTTTTCAATAAAACAAAGATTGTTAATCCAGCATTATCCCTTTCCTTTTAGCAAATTACCACAAGTTATGCTGCCCCAAAAGTCATTCAGGCGCTGATAAAACAGAGTTTTTGTTGTCCCACTCTCTTCCAAAAAGCGTAGTTTCTCTTGAAAAAACCATAAAAAATACTTCAAACCTATTAGCTGCCTTCGAAACATTGTAAAGCCTCAAAAAATAAAAAGGAGACGGAAATGGTGAAATTTTTCGAGTTGTCAAGAAGTACAGAAACATCTTAATCGTACCTTTTAGGTTGCATAGTGGGGAGCTCTAGTTGAACCCTTTTACACACGAAATATGCGTTGGTTATTTCAGTTTTACAAAGTAATTGTGGTCGGTCAAAACCCCAACAAAGTGCTTTGCTGGAGTTGCATGGTCTGAATGATGAGGCCAGGGAGAGCTGTGAACATTAAAATCACAAGCAACGGCGATTCACGGTTCGGAAAAATTTGAATGATTCGGATCACAAAGCTGTTGAAGTGATATTTCTTTCATCTCAAACTACCAAAAACCCTTTTTTTACACAAAAGACAATCTGAAAACTCTAATTTAACCAAAAAAACCCTTCTCTAATATATTATATAATCTTGACCAAATGGAAAGCAACAATATTAATATCTATCATTCCAATTCCATTTTATCTTATTGTCCGTTGTTTTTTTCTGTTTTTTGCTTTGATGAATTATCATAAACAACGATTTGTATTACCTTTAATCAATCGTATTTAATGGCAGCACATTTTAGTAAACATTTACTTTTTATCTTTCTTGGAAGCTAAAGTTTTTTTCCAATTTAGTATAATTTGAAATGCCAAAGGAAATGATTGGTCATAAGCAAATGCATAGAAAATTAAAATAAGATTTATATTTCCGCTTTTATTTTTATTTAAGAAAAAAGGTAAAGTAAAGCGCCCTCCCTCAAACAACATTTTTTCACAAATTGCTTTTATATTTAACTCAAATCAACAGTTTTTTTTATTTTCTTTTAAACAAATTTTTTTAGATTAAATTTCCTAAAACCATTTTTTTTTCGTTGCAATTGAAGAAACTTGAAAAAAATTACTGTAAGTTGTACAATATTTTATATGAAATAAAGCAACAAATAACAATACTTTGCCAAAAATCATTGTAATAAAATAGTAATCCTGGCCAAAGGATAATGTTAAAAGGAAAAAAATTAAAATAAAGGTAAAATTGAAATTGTTAAGCTCTAATCTTAAGCATCAATAATTGATTGAGGTTTGAAATTTAAGGGCAGCAGCTTAGCTGAGCAAGGGTTTTTTAATTATTAAATGGATTTGTATTTTATTGATTTTCTAATTAACTTTGGAACTTTAGTTTTTAAATAAACTTTACATATTAAAATTTTTATTTGGAATAAAAATATTTGTTTCAGTTTTCAAATATGTATGTACATATGTATGTAAAGCAAAAATATTAAAAACATTAAAACCATTAAATGGAAAAATTGAACTGGAATTACGTGGGTGGCGATACATAAGCAGCTGATCATCTGCTGATGCTCTCAAAACAAATTAAGCGAAAGCCAGAATAGAAACCGCAAAAAATAAGAAGCTGGTGCTTAACAACATAAGACCAATCAATAGAAATTGTAAAATATCAAATTATTTTTGTTAAATTTTTATTTAATTTTTGTTTTGTTTTTGAAGATTCAAAATTTAGAAAACAGCAACAAATTGATTTAGAGTTTCATGAAGAGTTGCTGGTAGCCAAAAACTTTAAGCTTAAGTGGAGAGTCGAGATTGCTTTTAAAAGAGTTTTTTTTTTAAATTCGGTAAGTTGATATTTGGTTTCTTTTAAATAGTTTTTTAGCGAATCATGCACGAATTAATGCGAAACATGCATACATTTATCGTTTGGCTTAATATAACAAGGGCGTAACTCGATTCTATTTAAATAGCGTTTTTAAATTATTCTGGCGCAGAAATGTGATTTCATAATATATATTTTCTTATTGAAAATAAATTAATTCTGTTGCCCGTTTTTATAAAAAATTGCATTTAGACTTTTTGTTACTATTATGTTTCGAGTTACGCCGTTTCTGTATTAAGATATTGACATGTATGTGTATAGAAAACAGGGGCCAAATTGCCGCATTCGATTCAAATCGAAATTAAAAAAATCTAATTGGAATTCCTATATTTAAAGCATTGACATTTTGATCAATCAAGTAAATTTTGATTCGAATTGAATGCGACGCTTTGTCCCCAGCCTTTGTATTATTTCTATGATCTTCGATTAAATTTTTCGATGCAAGATATATAAACACATTTATTATGAACTGATCACCATATATGCTCTTTTCGATGCATTTTCGCTTGCATACCTGTTTTCCGAGTTAACCCGTTTTAACGGCAATGTTTGGTATTAGTGATTAAGGAGGAACATTTTTTGGCCCCCCAAAATTCTCCACATCGACAACTGGCCTTTTTAAAAACAAATTGGTGTAATGTCAATGGCCATTTAAGCAAAAGTAACGGCTTCTTAAAAAATTGCCAAAAAAAAGTTCCCCAAATATAAATGGTCCTCAAACACTTAAAGAAAAATTACCCCAATGGCAAAAATGAAAAATCACGAAAAATTCAGAAATGACAAACGGCTAAAAAATAAATTCAAAAGCGAAAAGAAAATGGCCTCAAATTCGAAAATGAAAAACGAACCCAAAATGATTTTAAAATAATTGTATTTTAAATAAAAAATGGCCAAATATTTTTACACTCAAAAAAAAACAGCACAAAAATTTGATGCCATTTTACCTGCTTTTGGGGGCATTTTTCATCTCTAAAATTTGGCAGATTTTTTGGTTTTTAAATTACCTAAAATTTTTTCAACATTTTCGGCCACTTTAAATTTTTCAATTGTTAAAGG
This sequence comes from Melanophora roralis, assembly GCA_963583895.1. NCBI lineage: Eukaryota > Metazoa > Arthropoda > Insecta > Diptera > Rhinophoridae > Melanophora > Melanophora roralis. Next base: position 4,235,683 of record OY757188.1, on the reverse strand, counting down.
AATAAAAGCATGACAAATAGAGCATCTGAACGAAAATTAAAAAGACTTAATTACGCAAAGCCTTATTTTGGCATGTCTTTGAGGAATGAACGCTATGGTTAGATTTCCCTATAAAAAAGTGTTGTCGATAGCCGAGGGCAGCCGCAATTAATAAAAAATCTGGCGAATTAAAACCGCCGACTTATGACCTCTTATCTTCTACAAACTACTGTGTGTTTGAAGACAGATTTATATTTTCAAACTTAAATAAAAAACGTATTTAATTGATATAAAGTTTTGCTAAGAGCCATTGAACCTAAAACAGAAATGCGGATTATTAGATGTCTTCCCTCGAGTTAAACACACTGTTTAAAACGGAGCATTGTGCTTTGTGCCACACGCTACAATTAACATGGCTCTTGAGCTGTTTTCTCGTCGAATATTTTGATTTAAGGCCACAAGAGTTTAGGGATTATCACTATAGACCCTCCCTTTGAGGTCGCTTTAAAAAAATCCATTAGAGTAAGATCTGGCAATCTCGGTGGCCATGGTATGCCCCCAAAGCGACTGATAAATTTTTGGGGGAAATTTTGTCGAAGCAAATTTATCAAAGCTCTGGGGGCAAATTACAGAATTCGATTTGAGTGGAAATTTAAAAATTCTTATTAAAGTTCCTATATAAAAAGCATTGACAGACAAGTCGACCGATTGAGTAGAATTTCGATTCGAATCGAATGCCGTAATATGCTCCCTGGATGTGTGCGCAGTCGCCCCATCCTGTTGAAGCCGCGTGTGTAAAAAGTACAATGGATGGGCTTGCAGGTTTGGCAAAAAAGAATTCAGTCATCATGCGTCAATAATTTTCACCTTTGACATTCGTCTGGTCTCGAGAATTTTCGTAAAAAACGGTTCAATTATCTCATGCGTAGATAAGGCAAACCAAACAATTGCCCTGGGGCAAGGCAATGGTTTTTGATGATTCTTTCAATCGAAGGCTGTGGGTTCTTGGAGACCAGTGCCGGCAGTTTTGCTTGTTGACGTGGCCGTTTAAGTGAAAGTGAGACTCGTCGCTCCAAAAAATGGGATTAACAAAACCAAAACTTTCCGAAGTCATTTCACAAAAATTTTTGCGTAATTCAAAATCCCTTTCTTTTAGTTTTTGAACGATTTTAATTTAAAAAGGAAGGAACTTTTGATCCTTTTTTCAATTTAAAAAATAATCGCTCTTGAAAGTCCCAGTGAGGATGCTCTTTTTCGTATTGAAAGTCTCGGATTTTCATGTAAACTGCTTTTAACCAGTACAATGTTAAAATATTCGCAATTGTGTTCTTTAAGTGGGAAACATATGTATGTACATACTTACATTGAAACAAATTGTGTAAATTGCTTTGGAAAACGTTGATTACTTTTCAAAAAATGATTTTATAAAAAATTTATTTTTCATTTGTGTTTAAACACAAAATTTCAAAACAATTGTATTCTATACAATTTAAATACAAATAAGAAAATTTTATATACTTTTGTTGCAAATTGACAATTTTCCATTTAGCTGTCATGTTACCGTTGTTGCAATTGCTTTAACAATTCAAATAAAATAAAATTTAATAACATTATATGGGTCGTTAAAAAAAATATATTTTTTTTTATTTTTATAGCAATTTTATGTTATTTCGATTTTTGTTTTAGAAAAATTAATTTCCATAAAATTTACAATAAAACACTTTCTTCTGCTTTACATTCTTTCTAGGAATTGTTTTTTTTTTAATTTTTTTATAATTTTTTTTTATTTTCTCTTTAATATTAAATTTGTCTAAAACAAAAAAAAATATTTTTTATATTGTAAATTTGTTTTGTCTTATGAATATCTTTTTGTTATTTACACCTGTTTAAACTTTGAAACAAAGAGAAAAGGAATACTTTAAAGTGTAATTGAAATGCACACACCCACAATTTCCGTTTCCTTTTCTTGTTTCCATTTGACTTGTTTGTGAAATTTAAACTTGTCTTTGAAAAAGTGTGAATGTAAGAATAAGAAGTGAAATGAGATGGTAAAATCAACGTAGCAGAGGAAGTGATAGAATTTTCAGAGACAAAATATATTCATGGAAAAAAGAATGGAAAAAAATTTGAAATTTATAGTGACATTCGTAATGAACTGGATGGATGTTTTTAGGAAATGTCACAAGCACTTACGCTGCAGCGAAAAGAGAGATGGTTTAAAGCAATCAATTTAAAGTGTAAATATAAATATTAACTACTTTTTGATTAGATTTGATTTTAAATTATTTTAAAAAGCACTTTATCATAAAACAAGGCCTAAAAGAATTGGGGTATTCAAACGTTATGCTATCAAGTCATATTGTCTTTTAGTTTTAATATTTTAAAATAGTTTAAAAAAATTGTTGTTGGGCTTAAAAGAAAAAAGTTTTACAATAAAAAGACTTTTTGAACTGCGTTTATTGTTTTGCCATAAGCAGTAGAAACCTGAGCCGGTCGGCCGAAACTCTTTAGTGAAGCCGTTGATATAATAAACAAGTCGCAGTCATTAACTTTGAAATGTTTTTGAATTTACTTATTTTTCTGTTTTTTCCAGCAGCTGATTCAAATTGAAAATAGCACACTTATTTTATTTTTATTTTTATTTTTTTAAGACTTTATGACTACCTTGTGAATACCCTAAATATTTTAAAATATGAATATTTTTATTTAGTTTATATGCATGTGTGTGTGTGAGTTTGTTTGTATCCTTAGTTATTTTAGCCATATAACGTGTCACTAGAAACGAAAACATTGAAATAACAAAAGAACAATCAAACTGTAATGATGAAAATACCTGTATGTTATACATTCATACACCTAGCAAACAGATTGGTAATTAAAAGCAAATTCAAGTCCAATTCAAATTACACAATCTAATAATTCATGGAATTCCAGTCAAAAAAAAATCTGTTAAATTCACAAATCAATTTTCTAAACGTACATTTTGCAAAATGACAAGCAAATTGTTTTCAAGATTAATGCTTATGATTATGTATGTGTTAGTCAGCCTATCCATGTATCTAAATTTAATAAAGGAATGAATTTGTACAATAGTTTTACCTACATTTTGTACATATAAAAATATGTACATATCTACACATACATATGTATGTAAAGGCCAGCAATAATTGTTAACACAAATTGTAATAACAACCTTTGACAGAACACATTGCTGTTATAGGACAATTGTATACAATTGTCTATATGTGATATTCATTCTCAATGGTTTGGTGGATGAAATAGTTGAATGACAAAGGTTTGTAAGGAGAGCAAGAATAGGAGATGATGGGAAAATATTTTATAATATTGGAGTAAATGTTGAAAATCGCAGTAAGTAAACCCCGATTATACTTCACCTTACACATTATTAATTTTGCTAAAAAACTTTTTTTAATTATACCTACATCACGTACGTGGTAGGGGTATTATGCGTTTGAGCAGATGTTTGTAATGCCCAAAACAAATTTTCTGAGACCCACCTTCAAGCATACCGATCGACTCAGCATCACTTCCTGAGTCGATTTAAGCATGTTTGTCCGTCCATCTGGTTGGGTGTCTACATGTTCTTGTGAACACGCTACAGGTCGTAACTTTAAAGATATTTTTAAGAAATTCGATACAAATAAGTTCGCAAAGGATTACAATTTTGTATTTATTTCAATTGTTATCAGCCACGTCTTTGATCGGTATACAAAAACTGCTTCTTGCGTTTAATATTTGTTTATTTTTATCGCCTTGTTGTTGTTATCACGTCTCCAGCGCCATATTTTTTTTTGCGCTACGTAAGTAAGGAATATTGCAAGTGTCGTCTTTCAATTGTTAAGCGACTTCAAAAAGATGATGACTATCTTAACTTGCATGGATCTAATTTTATCGATCTATTGACCATCCTTGGAGTGTTCTAGTTCATTGAGATTATTGTTAACATTCCAATCAATTCCTCTAATTAATTCCAAATTATCGTTGTCTAAGAGCTTTAGTGCAAAATCAAGCACTACTTTTAAAAAACAGGCAGGATTATATATCGTCACAGAAAATGCAAAACGCCCTATCTAACATTTAAAAATTTTTTAAAAGGGGCAAGCATTTTTGTGTACATGAAAAAAATATTTACAATTAACACACATTTTTGCCATATATGTAAGTTAAAAAGGATCAACAAATTTATTTCTGCTGAAAAAAAAGAGCTTTGCGAGATGACGTACATATTTGAAGGCTATAATTTATAAAAAGCCAATTTTACATTGTTTGTTAGATAGGGCGTTTTGCATTTTCTGTGACGATATGTCCTTTTCTAACCCCCGTAGATGAATGAAGCGATTTAATTAGTTTTCCCCTTATGTTTTGTTATATATTCTGCTTAGCGAGCCCTCAAATGGGACCAATTATGTTTTACACTTTTAAGCTATACCAGGGGCCAAATCGTTGCTTTCGATTTGAACCGAAATTTCAATTGGTCGTCTTGTCGATGCTTTTAATGTAGGAAATCTAATAAGAATTTTCAAATTTCGATTCGAAACGAATGCGGTGATTTGGCCCCAGACATAATCTCGTTTAGTAGAGTCAGATGCTTTTTCGATGTCTATGAATACTGCGTACAATGTGGTTTTGAGCTCAAGACATTATTCGATAGTGTTTCTCAGTATATTAATACTGTCCACCCATGATTGGTTGGCATAAGACCTAGAGAAAAAACGTTGCATTCGATTAAAATCAAAATTTTACTAGTTCGATCTACTAGACTAGATAATCGACTAATAAAAAGTTTTTAATTTGGATTCACAATGAATGCGATAATTTGCCCTTTAGACTACTGCTAGGGGCTAATCGCGGCGTTCCTTTGAATCTAAATTTAAAAATTCTTATTAGAGTTCCTATGTTAAAAGCAATGACATCTCGATCGATTGAGTAGATTTTCGACTCAAATCGAATACCGTAATTTGCCCCCTACTTTCGATTAGGAATTATTATGTTCAAAATCTTACTTACTCGGGTAGATCAGGGAATGCGCCGGTAGATTATTGATTAAGTCTACTAGTCTAGGAGTTGTGGGCTCGATTCCAATTAGAGATCCTGAGGGGTTATTTTGTAATTCATGATTATGTAAAACGCATTAAACAATTGTTTTTCGAATAACATAATCACCATCTAACAAATATGTCAATCTTAAATGAAAAGCGTACCTGTGGTTTCTGTGTAGAACTTGACAACATTCCACACGACAACGCCAACCACAATAAGGCTTAATAACTCCTTTGGTAAGTCTGCTTCATCCTTCTTTTCTTTCTTTTTAATTCTTCACTCAATTTTATATTCCCTTTTTTCTTTACTCTTTCTTTCTGCCTTTGCATGAGATACAAAGGAAATGTCTTAGGGAGTCCAGGTCAGATGTCTGTTCAACCTAACCTCAACTGGGCTTCATATATTTAGAAGGACAACAATTCCGTGCCATTTATTATGTACCGCTACCACAAAAAATTCTGTGGGAATTCTAGCTTTCTCGATAATTTACCTTGTTACACACAAAAAATTATCTATGAAAACTTTACTTAAATCAAGCCATAGCGGTGTCAAAAGTACGGTGAGTACAGTTTTTCTTAAATCAAGTACGAAATTTATTACTCCAAGTAAAATTTTTCAAGTACGAATTTCTTACTTTTAGCCACAATTAAGCTAAAAAAGGATTGATTTAAGTTCGGAACCGTACTTGATGTAAGCCAAGAAAAGATTGATTTAAGCCTTAAACGTGATTAATTCGAAAATGAAATGTAATTTTTTTGACTTTATTAAAGAAGAAGAATTTTATATTTTATTTTTATTTTAAACACACTTAAAATATATAATTTAAAACTTTCATTTTTTGTACTTACCGAAGCTGAGATTCAAACCAGGGATTTCTACATTGCAGTCCAAGCGCGTTACCTCTAGGCCAACGAGACACTTTGTTTTCAAATGTAAAATAATATATTAAAACAACAAGTTTTTTTCTGCTTGATTTGTTAAAGCAATCCGAATTGGATTGATTTAAGAAAATGTAAGTAAAGATCGTACTTAAAAAGATTTTGGATAAATTCAAGAATAAAATTCTTGATTTTAGAAAGCGAGTTTTCTTTCTTTGTAGAAACTTTTAATTTAAAAATTAAACTGCATTCATAATTAATGCTTATCAAAAGTAAACAAATTATTAATTCCATTAATTTCATAATTCATAAAAAAGAAGACAATTTGAAATCTTAAAAAAAAGTTCTTTGTTATATTTACCCTCTTTTGGATAACAACGTGTAAATATTTTTTCCAAATATTGAAGCTTCTTCAAATATAGGCATTTGGCTGTCATGTGTTTTTTTTTGCTGATTAAATTTGTTGTTGCTTTTTTTTTTAATATAAATTTTTTCGCTTATAACCTTGTCTTTGGCAGGATGTTGAACTTGTTTGCCATATGAAGAATTTTATTTTTGATTGCTTTTCTTCGTGTGTGCATGTGTGTATGTGTGTAAGTGCGTGTAGAATTAATTTTCTGTAAAATTATTAAAAAACGGAAAGACAACAACAGCAACATCCTGAAATGGTTCAACTAGAAAATGCGTTTTTTTTTATTAAATTGCAAAAAATCACACACGCACTAACATTCATGTTTGAAAATAACAAACATTTTCAGCGGGGAACACTCGTGTGTAGTCATATCACTTTCGTAGCGATAATAATTGGAAATTTCTTCGATTTTGTAACATGTTTTTGTATTCAAAAGTAACGCAGATAATTTTTTGTATTTTAATAATGTGCCTAAAGTTTTATATTAATTTAAAAACATATTCATTCATAAACGTATAAGTATGAATGTATGTCTTAATAAGTGCGTGTTGTTTTCGGCAGCGACTCTGAATTTGTATTATGTGTAGGGGAGGGGGACCTAAATATGTACGGCTTTATTTATTAAAAATTAAAAAGTGTTTTCAATCAAAACTTAATAAGATGTTTTTATTATTAATTTTTTTTATTGACATGCGAAAATCTTTTTTAAAAATTAATAAAAATATTGCTTTTCCTCCATACATTTTTTTGCTTAAGGTCTCTTAAGAAAATGCTTTTAATAATGGTTTTCGAAAACCATAAAAACAATTTAAAAAACTGGCTTCTTTCTTATTGTTTTAAAATTATTATATTTTAATTTAAAAATTAAATAATTTAATTTTTAGTTTATTTTTTTTTAATAAAATTAAATGTTTTTTTATCCTTAATGGCTTATAAATAAACAAGTTATTGCTTGAAAAAATTCTTTAATATTATATCTAAATACATGCTATGAATAATACAAAAATTTTCAATTTTAATTAAAAACTAAAAAAGATTAATAAAAAATTTTTAATAAAAAAATTCTTAAGATTTAAATAATTCTAAACTTTATAATTTATCTTAAACTACTTCCTTTAACGATACAAACATTAAAGTTAAAAATCAACGTCCCAGCCGCTAGTCTCTGGCGGAGGATCTACATCATTTTCCACACCTGAATGGCCAAAGTATTGCAGATCGGTATTACTGGTAATGGGCCGCTTAATGGGCGAAGACAATTGTTTGTTTCGCAATTTTTGCCAATCTAGACTATCAAACCAGCTAAAAGCACAATTATTATTTGTATTAATTAAAAAAATCATATTTATTCTATTCCCTTTCCTTTCTTACCTATGCCTTTTTATATCCAATATACCCTTTCGTTGATAGCCTAACCTTTCTGCAGGTAGTTGCTTGCAAAGTGATTTTATAAGACCCTGTGCTGATTTGGGTATTTTTGAGGGCATTTGCACTACATCTATGCCACCCAGAATTTGCTGATAAATTTTAATTTGATTCTGTCCACGAAAAGGTGTTCTTCCTACCAGCAGTTCGAATATCAATATACCCAAGGCCCAATAGTCTACGGAACGATCATGACCCCTGTCTAAAATAATTTCGGGAGCCACATATTCGGGTGTACCTGCAAAGGTGTGTGTCTTTTGGTTGGTAGGTATGTGTTTGGCAAAGCCAAAATCAACCTGAAAATAAAATTAATGAAAAAGTTAATACAATTGATTTTGGTCGAATATATTTTATTTAAAAGATTCATCCATTATGAAATTCTTATTTAAAAATAGTGAAAAACGACCTTAAGCTGTTTTTTTACTACAAATAACATCACGGAAACTATGTTCGCTACGTTTCTCTTGGTTTTTTTGTCTTCTCTCTCTCTCTCTCTCTCTCTCTCTCTCTCTCTCTCTCTCTTTCATAAAAGGACAAACTACGTAATCTAATAAAAAGCCATAAATATAGTACAACTGTACCAAAGCTATAAAGCCCAATTGAAGTTTAAAGCAGTACATGCAGGAAAACATACTTTTAAAAAATTTTGCCTTCTTTCTTTACAAAAGGTACTTTTTTCACATTTTGGTACTATTCGGTTTTTTTTGAAATTATGAGCCTAGTAAGATAAGGGCTACTCATTCATAGTTATAAAAGTTAACTGAGTAAACAAAGTTTTTTTTTAATTTTGTAATATTTTTTACATTTTTGATACTTTTTTGCCCTTTTAAGGTACCGCTTCTACACTGTGACCCATGTAGAAGTCGGATGTTAATAAAGTTTACAAAAAGTACTTGCTTGCATTATTAGAATATTTTTTCCTTTTTTAAGATCGTAAGGCTAAAAGTATTAAATTGTGAACATGGATAGAAGGTGGATAAAAGGTACTTTTTTAAATTGTTGCATTTATGAACTATTGACTGATAGAGAGGACGGAAGTTAACCAAGTGGACAAAAAGTGCTTTATTACATTTTTGACACTCTTTTGCCTGTTTTGAACTAATGAGTCCTGAAATATAAAGTTAAGTAGACGCAAGTACTTTTTTAAGTTTATAGTTCTTTTTGTCTGTATTGGGATCGTGGGCTTAGAATCATGAGATTTTGTACTATTGACTAATAACAGAGATCGGAAATCAAATCGGTGGATTGAAAGTACTTTTTACATTTCTGGTAGTTTTTTTTTTTGATTTCTTTAAATTATGAGCCTGAAAGTATGAATCCACTATAAGGGACAAAAATCAACTTAGTAGAGAAAAAGTACTTTTTAAAATTTTTGGTACCTTTAAATTGATAAGTGGTTAAGGACTATTTGCTTTTAAAAACGCCGATGTTCAACGAAGTGGACGCAAGTGCTTTTTTATGTTTTTGGTACGTGTTTGAAATATGAAAATATGGGATAAAGATGACGGATATAAACTTAAGGGACAAAAATTACTTTCTTTCTATTTTGATGCTTTTTGTAACTTTAAGATAAGTTTTTGAAAATGTATTTATGGACTATTGGCTCATATAAAGGGAAAAATGTAAATAATTGGACAAAAATACTTTTATACGTTTTTGGTCCTTTTTTACAATTTTTGAGATAATGGGTTAGGAAATATGGAATGAGGAGCTATTGACCCAGAAGAAAGTTGTTCTGTATCGATAGCGTTTAATTAGGGGTAGGTCTCAGACTATTATGGTTGGACTTTACAAACATCTGGCCAAACGAATGCCACTCCTACCTTGCAAATTTATATATATTTTATATTATTTAGGCTTTACAATTCCTTTGTCTCCTTACCAATTTACAATAACCATCTGTAGTCAACATTAGGTTTTCCGGCTTTAAATCTCTATAGATAATATTATGCGAGTGCAAAAAATCAAAAGCTTCAACCACACAGCCAGCTATAAAACGAGCAGTCTTTTCATCAAAAAATCGTCGCTGAGACATTACCGTCCAAACATCGCCTCCCATACAAGCTTCCATTAAAAAATAGACAAACTTTTCGTTACGAAATGTTTTATACAATCTAAAAGAAAAAAGTTGTTTTTTTTAGTTATCTTATAAGCTCTGAGTAACCTTAAACTTTAACTTACTCTATAATAAAAGGAAAACTGCGACATTTCATCATGACATGTTTTTCACTGTAAACATGTTCTATTTGATCCTGTTTGACAATATCAATTTTCTTAATAATTTTAAGGGCAAAAGTTTTATTCTCATACGACACTAAATCAACTTTGCCAAATGCACCAGATCCTAACGTTGCTATTTTCTTTAAATCCGTTAGCTCTATATGGGCATATTCATTATCGAATTCAGATTTACGTTTGATATCACCAGACTCAGTCTCGCTTTTATCTGTGGGTAATTCACGTAGTTGAGGTATGGTGCCCAGGTAGCTTATAAAGGCTCTAAGAGTAAATAATAAATTTTTTGAAAAATTCATATCCTGAAAAATGTTGACTACAAAAACTTACTCTCTATCCAATTTTAAAACCTCTGTACCTGGAGCATCAGCATAAACACTGGCCTGCCTGCAGTCAGCATTTAATAAGGCCTGCTCGCCAAAGTAGTCACCACGTTTTCGGCGATCCACCACTTTTTCTTCACCATTTTCTGCTAGTTTTTTAATTGTTACGGTACCTCCTCTTATAATAAAGAATTCATTGCCTATATCTCCCTCTTTAACAATGCATGTATTAGTTTCAAAGAATTTCTAAAAAATTAAAAATAAATAAATTTTCAATTATCCGCCCATAACTCCTTGCACCCTTACCCTTTGCAATAAGTCCACCACTTTACCCAAAACATCATCTCCCAGATCATTTAGAAAAGGCGCCGATCTAAGAAAATTTAAATTCTCTTCTCTTTCTTTTGAGCCAGAGATGACCATTATTTTGCGGAATTTATCACGATCAATTTTCCAAACACTGGCATTTGTAGCGGCCCTTATTGAGGCAAACCTTTTGGCATTATACAAAATAGCCAATTCACCAAATACGGTGCAGGGTCCAAAGTTGCCTATTAATTTGCCCTGTTTGAGAACATCAAAATCACCTTCTTCTGAAACATAAATTTCGGAGCCTTCATCGTTTTCATTAATAATAAAACTATTCTGTTTGAAATGCACCAACTCCATGGCATCGATGACCATTTCTTTGCGTTCCTTGTCCATGTAGTTGTTAAGAAAATCATTTTTCTCAATGGCGTTCGTATGAGATTACGGGATCTAGACAGGGATTAAAAGAAATTATTTAAAATAAATCACGAAACCAAGGGCCTTATTACGTAAAACGGAACGCATGAATACAAAAACAATTGTATGGAAAAAAACAAGAATTTAAAAAATTTTCAATATATTTTGTTTTAAGGCGTTGCGTTTTAGAAAATAAGGGACTAAGTGATACCAACTTTTCATCTTTTACGATGTATTCAATTTGAACGCCCTTTTTAATGGGTAGATTAGGTCGAACAAATATTAAACCACCCTCGACTCGGTGGGACTTAGGGCTTTCGCCGCTGCTGTCACTGTCTTTGGGAGAGGAACTTGTAAACTCCTGTATTTAAAAAAAAAGATAAAAAAAATAAATAATTTTTTGATTAAAAAAATTTTTAAAAACAGTGCTTCCCAAAAAACTGCAAGATTTAAATAAAACTTCTTTAGAAATTTGGATTGTTTTTTGTGGACATTTGCCCCATGTGCCCTTGGACTTAAATTCAATTTTGCTTATTGAACAAATCTTTTTAAATAATTTTTTTTTATTTTAAAATGCCATAAATTTGATATTTCAACATTTTTTTTAAGAAAATTTCAGTGGAATTCTTTTATGATTTTTTTTGCCAATTCTTGGTTCTTTTGTTGTCAAATTTCTTATCAAAACCGTCAACTATTTTTTCTTAAGTTTTTTTTTGCTATTTTTTACCTCAATTGTTACACCAGAATCTCTTGTAGTCGAGCCACTTGTCGCTGATTTATTGTTGTCGTCGTTGTTGTTATAGTATTTTGATCTGTTTGTGATGTTAAACCATCATTAATTTGATGTCTAAGTACCTCTCGTAAAGTAAATTTGTCAGATTTACAAGACTGCAAGAGAATAAGAAGCAAAGGATAGAGACAAACAAAAAACAAATAACAACATACTTTTATTACAAGATAAAACTCAAAATCTTGTTGTTGTTGAGAAAGTGTAAAAACGTAATGATAAAAAAAGAGAGAGGGAGAGCATTAGAAGATGAAAAGAAACATTTGTGTTAGTAGTATTTATAACAGTTTTTTTTGTGTATAAAAAACAAAAGAAAAGCAACAAAAACACATTTTTAATTAGTGATTTAGTAGTAGTTAAGGAACAAAAACAACAAAAAATAGTAAAACAACATAAACAACTAGTGCTAGTTTAGTCGGTGACAAAAACAATTTTTAATTAACATACCGTTACAAGGAGAAAGAAACAAGATAGAGAAATTTTGTTTAAAACTAAAGTGTTAAGAGAATGGGGGTATAAGAATTTCGTGTGGTTTTAGTTTGCTTTCGTTTGAATTTGGTTGTGTGTATGTGTTTTTTTGCTATTTACAATCATGACATTACAAAAAAATAAAGGATCAAAATAATGCTGTAGAGTCAGAAAATTAATTTAATTTAACGATACGATTTTTTAAGAAGATATTTATGTTTTTAAAAGTTTAAAAATAATGATGTTGTTAATAGGGGAAATACAAAAGGGGTTCTTAAGATTCCAAAGATAAGGACTTGCACTTAGGACTATATGTGTCCGCCCTGCTTGATTTATGATACAATCTTCCATGGTGGGCTTGAATAGGGCCTGGGCTAGATGAGTTTTTTTCAGCGCAACTACAATACAGAAAATCCCGAACTATTCCTTGTCTGTTTTTAATCTTGATAGAATATTTGAGAAGGAAATATGTACCTGTTTTTCTTAATTCGATGCGTTAATAAATCATAGATAGCAGAAATTAGCCAACGAGTTTAATCTGGATATCTCTTCTCCTCGGATAGTGTATAACAGTTACATAAGTGGGCTATGCTAGAACAAGAGGAGAGAGAGATTGACTCTTGGAGGATATATCTAAGGAGATGTACTCTTATCTTTTCTTTGCGCAGTCGTCCTTAAAACGCCCACCTATGCAGATGGAAGATCTTCCGTTCAATCATATTTTCTGAAAAAGTAAGTTAACTACTGGCACCCAAATAGCGCGTAGAGACTTTTAGGACTATGTACATCTGGCGCTTTTTGTGATGACTTTACGACAGAACTAGGATCAATTTCAGATTTAAAACCTAATCATCTCATTGCGAGTGGAATCGTAAGAAGTTCTGCAATATTTTTAGATGCTTTCACCGTTCACAGCGGTTGAGCCCATTCTGTGCTACTTTCCGGCGCTAGTGCTTAAAGGATCTTACTTTTTCGGTAATCTTATGAAGCCATTTTGGATTTGCAACACGAAACCGATGGAAGTTTCAAAGAGAATGATATTTACCTTCAATTAATTTTACAAGTGTAAATGCCATATAAAACTTTCATCCTACCAATAACATTAAATACCATCGCCTTAAAAAATATTCCTTTAAACTCAAATTTATAAAAAGAAACATTAAAGTATTTTAACGGATATTTAAAAATCACTTGGAGTATTTCTGCTAGAAATTTTTATATCTTCAAATTCCTTAAAAAAATTTATATTAATTTTTTTTATAATTTTCATAAATATTTTTATAAACTGTACTTTGGGAAACACTGTTAAAACCTATTTGTTTTATTTGATGCTTTCTTTTTAAGTATCACGCATCATATAGCAACATGAGCACAAGAAACAAGATGCGATTCCCTGCGAAGTGAGCAGATTGGAGACAAGGAAACACAATATTTGTGCGTGTGCTCATGTGTGCGTGTGTATGTGTGTGTAGTTCATGTAATGTTTGCTTGTTTGTTTAGTTAAACATTTGTTATTGATTGTTGCCTGTAGAAAATTTCTTACTTTTGCACATCCGTTATGCGTTGACGCTGATGTTGCTAGCGATGATGTTGGTAATGTTACTGTTAACGTTTTATGCACTTCCGCTTCCGCTAAACCTACACTTGCTGCAATGTCTTCTTGTATGGTGGGTGTTGATGACTGGGCTGCATATTGTTGCTGCTGCTCATAAGCACTGCTTGTGTTACTTGAGTTTCGCTTCTTACTTTTCGAATTCTTAAGAGATAATATAGAGTTAGAATGAGCTATTACTAGTGGCTGGGATGGCAGTGGTGGTGGTGTTGGTATTTTAATTACTTTTTCCAAAATTTTCTCATGCTGGGAAAGTGTTGAATTGCTGGTGGGGGTGCGGGTAAATTTACTAAGCTTATTACTGGTACTGCTGGGCAGCCTGCAGCTTCGTAATTTAGCATTAAGAATATCAAAATTGTTTGAACTTTGTGAAGTATTAGGCGAAGGTAGTTTGCTATTGCTGTCTGTAGAGTCATTATCAAAATCTATTACTAAAACTTCATTTTGGTTTTTGGAATTTTCTTTGGCATTATCTTTGCTATTTTCATCTTCATCCTCTGAATTGGTACCTATAAAAAATTTTGCATGTTTTGTTATTGATGTTGCTTTAATGTCTTCCACTGCCGGATGTTCGATGGGTAATGCTGTGGGCCTTCGCTCTTTAACCGACTTAAGTCTGACTTGTTTCTGCAAGCTTTGCTGTGAATGTTGCTGATGTTTGTTATTATTTGCTGCCAATAAGCCATTTGTTAAGCCATTCGAATTTAATTGGTCATTGCTTAGAGGTTTTTTGCTAATGAAATTTTTATTACTACAATTTAGACCATTCGCCAGGGTAGCTTGAGGCAGGAAGGATGATGCTACACTATTACTGTAGTTATTGCCAATATTATTAACATTGAGATGACTTGTTAAAATGCTTTGTCTTGGCGCAGCTGGTTTTAAACGCTTTAAGTTTTGTGTGTTTAGTTACATTAAAATGTTGTTAAAGTTTCACAAATGTGCGTTTGTGTTTGTTAGAAGTTAAGAGTTTTTGAAATGAAACATTAAATAAAGAAACACAAAGTTGTTAGAATATTAAAGAAGAGACTTGTAATTAGTTTTGTTTTACTTACCTCACTTGCCTTTGGGGTATAAAATGAGGATTCATCGCGGCGTATGTAGCGACCAATTTGCTGTGGGAAAATAAAAAAGGACTCATTAAACCTTTGAAAAAAAAGAGGTTTTAAAATATTGGTAATATTGGGATGTTCTAGTACTTTGAATTAAAAAAAATTTTTATAAAGTTAGACTTGATCCTTTTTTTTGTGCAGGATTTTGTATGCTTTAAAACTTCCTTTTACTTTCATACAGCGAAATTCTCTAATAAAAATGTTTTCTTTATTGCCATTAACATTCTACCAGTTTAAACTCTCTTCCAATAAAATTAAAAAAATTTGAATGGAGCACGTGAGTTAGCGTGATAACGGGGCACTCATGATTTTAAGCGGATAAGTCGATTGAGCACTTCCTGTACCAGTGCTCATGTCTAGCTTTTGCATACTTAAGAACCGGATGTTTAATCTATGGTTTAATACCAGATGTTGCTCAAAGGCACAAGAGGAGCAAGTATGATCTCTATATTCTGGAAGGAATATTTGTTGAAAAGAAGCACGGGGATTGATAGTTTCCATAAAAGTTGACCAATTTCATGAAGGTTTCTGTTTCCAAACCTGTATCAGCTATTGATTCCAAACCCCCCAAAAAGTCATTTTAATAAAAAATTTACATTTTGATCGAACTACTGGGTGTAAAAGTTAATGCAAACCTTTGCAAATAACATGTATTATTTGGAACCGCCGAATATAACCCTCTTATTTATTATTTTGTTTGCAATTGTTTCTAATATTTTTTTTATTATTTATTGAATTGGTTTTTTTAAATATTAGTTTTCCTATTTGGCAGCTGTAGAGTGACCAAACCTATTTAGCAAATAATCGCTTTAAAATTAATTAACTTTTAAAAAGCGGTTTATGCCACACCACATACGTGTAGGGGTATTATGCGTTTGTGCAGATGTTTGTAACGCCCAAAACAAATTGTCTGAGACCCATATTCGAGTATACCAATCGACCTAGAATCACTTCCTAAATATAGTTAAACTTATCCGTTCGCAATTTAATGGATATTAAAATGAAATTTGGCACAGATAAGTTTTTTGGGACTGCCAAGAAGCCTTTTGTTTTTTGTGTTGAAGAAGTTTTTTTTTGCATATTCCTCATACAAATTTCCTTCCGTAATAAGCGTTTTAGGCTATAACTGACTTGAATATTACTCTATTTTCACAAAAATTTTGCACAAGGTACTATTTTAATGCCACCAATAATTATACTAAATGCAGTTATTAATGGTATATATTTCTATGAAGCCCCCATACAAATGTTGTGTAGGGTACAATATGATCGGGCTTGACCGAACATAATTTTTTTCTTGTTTTTAATAATTTTAAGATGCATGTTCGTAATTAAAAAAAAATTTAAAACACATGTTTTATTTTATTTCATAAAAATAATTCCATTATAAACAAGTTAAAGCGCTATATTAGGCTGTGCCGAATCGTATATTCCCTTCACATTGGTCTTTATATATACCCAGCCATTTGATCTAGCCGAGTTATTTCGTACTGCAAATATTGTAATGAAAATACTGTGTGCCGGGTTTGAAGTCGATAGCAATCCTTGTTTTCGAAATAGAAAACTTTACAACATTTTAACGTTTTTATGTATAATAAAAATACCACAAAGAAGTTCTGAGGTCGAAAATTTGAACAGCTTTTGACATTTTTTTATTAAAAGTTGAACAAAAATTGTTTTTTTTTGTATTGGGACCCCCACCCCCTGCTCCTATTCAACTTTTTTTTTCCAAAATATAAGAATTATTGTCCAATTACTTTTTTTAGAACATTCGAAGTCGATAGCTGTTATTTTTTTTTCACAGATATAGTTAGGGTATTCACAAGGTAGTCATAAAGTCATATGTCTTAAAAAAATAAAACGAAAAAATACTACTACTATTTTATAATTGAATCAGCTGCTGGAAAAAACAGAAAAATAAGTCATTTCAAAAATATTTAAAAATTAATGACTGCGACTTGTTAATTATATCAACGGCTTCACTAAAGAGTTTCGGCCGCCCGGCTCAGGCTTCTAGTGTTTATGACAAAACAATAAACACAGTTCAAAAGGTCTTATTATCATAGAACTTTTTTCTTTTAAGCACAACAACAATTTTTTTAAACTTTTCCAAAATATTAAAACTTTAAGACAATATGACTTGATAGCATACCGTTTGAATACCCCAAGTGTATCGAAAGTTTCATAGAAATTGTTAATTTGTATGGGAGCTGCTCCTTTCCCTGCCCCTACCCAAATTTTTTTTCAAAGTGTAGGTCTTATTGTCCAATTACTTTTTGTAAAAAATTCAAAGTCGACAGCTGTGATAGTATCTCAGAGTTAGCGCATGCAATATTTCACAAAATCTGTGCAATTGTCCGATAAACGCCACTTCCCCTGATCTTGTCTGAAAATTCAGGTGCCTTTCTCCAAAGTACCCGTGCTAAGTCTTATGGGAAGAATGACTATATATACTGAGATATATAGAAATATATGCACGGATTTCGTCCTTAAAAAATGGGTTATTATGGGTTTTCATTTATATCTCGGTCAATAGTGAACCGGTTTTGTTGATTTTAAATAGCGATTGTCTCAATGACATTTCTGATTGTTGGATGTATTCTGTGCGACTTTATTTTAGTCCAGAAACTTGATTTAAACAGCCACACAGACAGGCAAACAGGCATGGCTGTATCGACTTTCTTATCTATAAGGATCTGGAATATATATAATTTATGGGGTCTTAAGTGAATATTGATAAAATTACAAACAGAATGACAAACTAATATATACGCTTATCACTATGTGAAGCTAATAAACAAGTTGTGTTTCGTTTACACAGGTGTTTTGTTGGGCAAATAATAAAATTATTATTTTTTTTGTATTTTTTTGTGTTTTCATAGATGCTCCCTCGCCCTTTCATTATTTGTTAAACATTTTTTAATCTAAAAATTATTCTTAAACCTTTAGTTGTATTAAAGCAAACACTTTTAAAAGAAGAATAAGTAAAATTAACAAAAGCACCGTAAAGACAATTTCATATATAGCCAGCAATTTTTTAATTTTTATTTTACTAAAGTAACCTAAACTCTAAAAAATTGTTTTTTTTAAGCAAAGTGTTTCTTAATATTTATTTCTTTATACCCATTTGTTGGCGCTGCCTTTGATTTCGATAGAATATTGGTTTTACCAGGCAACAGAATTTGGTACTTTTTGATTTTTGCTTCTTTAATCATTTAAATTCACCTTAACATTTTATTTTAAATTTTTAATTTAAAATATTAACTTTTTAAATGCCCTGCTTTGTCTGTTAACAATTTCAATTGTTTCTCTAAAATAAAAAAAAATTATAATTTTCTTTGGTAATTTAGGTAATTTTTTCATTTAAATTTTTATCACGTTTTATTTTTTATGGTGGAAAATCATTTTGATGAAGTAATTTTTAATCAAATAAATATAAAAGAAAATTTGGTAAACAAATTCTTTCGGATGGTTGTTGGCATATTAATGATTTTGTATTGCGAATGTCTTTATTTTTTTATTTCAGAAGAAACAATTCAATTATTTGGCCTCATTTTGTAATTAGGAAGATTTACAAGAAATAAGGGGAAAATTGTAATTAGAGTGAGTAAATGGCATGAAAATAATGAAAGGAGGCAGTAGAAAATTGGAAAATTATAATAAAAACCGCTAAATGAAATCATAGGTTTGTTAAAATGAAGGGATTTGGGTCAAATTTTGCTTTTAGCATCACAAAAAAAAATAAAAAATTATATAAAGGCAATTCCATTGTGAAGGGTGGGACAATTTAAATCACATTTTTGTTCATATTTAATTTAAAACTAAAGGTTAAATAAAACTGACTATATTATGCTTTTTAACGTAAAGAACATGATTTCTGCTCACAGTGACCATTTTAAGACTGTGATAGGTGTGACCATACAAAATTGAAATTTTGAAGATTTATGATTTTAAAATCGTCCTGGGTAAAGTGTTTTTTCAACAGCCATAATTTTTGAAATTCACACGGTAGTTTAAAAATTATAGTTTTATTGCTTAAGAAACCTCCTTTTAGAAAATTTGACGGGTGTGACATTTTCATCACAAGGTAGAAGAAGAGCCAGTTATTTGTTATTTAACTATGCCCATCTGTGCCTCTGTCCGTTAATCTATTGAAAACGAGTGCCTAAATTTCCTTGATAATTCTCGGACCTGCTTGTTATATTAAAACATCAGGTATACTTGGAAAAGTTTTGCTATTTAAATTCAGTAAAATCGCCTGAAAACTGACAGGGATATAAGACTGAGTCTCATTAATTTTTTCTCACAAACATTTCTGTGGAACATACATAAACCCTATCTTAGCTTCCTAACAGAGTTGCCTTACAAAGTTAATTTTTTTTTATTCTTTTTTTAAATTGCTCCCACAGTAAAACCCCCTACAGCTTCATCGGAGTAACCCTTAGAGCAAGAAAAAAAGTATTACAGACCCACATTAGTTTTCCATCCCAAACGTATTACTAGAACATACTTACTCCATATCTCCATCACCTAAAAGAGTTGCCATACAAAATTTAGAAAAATGATGTAAAAACGCCCATTACTTACCCAGAGTCGGCCTGAGAGAAATAATGTGTACGACCGACCATCACTTGCCTCTCCTCTCTCCCAAACATACTCCTCTATATATATTGCCTAAGGGGGTCCCATACAAAGTTTGGGAAGATGAAATAAATCCCCCCTACAGCTCCAAGATACCTGTGGATAGGTCAAATGTAGGACTGACTCTAATTCATTTTTCTTCGAAAACATTTTTATAGAACATACCTACCCCCTATCTCCACCTGCCAAGGGGGTTGGCATACAAAATTTGAAAATATTAGGGTGAAGACCCCTGAGGTTATATAAGATTCGGTACAGCCAAAATACGACGATTTCCCAGGTTTTTTTTGGACAAAATCTATACATGAGGTGTCACAGAACAAAACGTGCTTTTTAAATTTTTGTATTTTTTAATGTATTTGCAATAATTTTCTTTAGTTTTATTAGTAAAAATCTTAATTTAAAATTTATTTGTTTCTCATAGAAAAATTTGATTTAAAAAGTTAGTGCAAAGCAAAACGTGGGTTTTTCATAACAATTATTTTTTTGTTTTATATTTCAATAAGAGAAAGTAATTTTATCTTGAACTTTAATGTAAGCAAAAAGACCAATGTGAAAACCCCTCGAGACAGATATGGTCCTTCCGATCTTTGTAAAGACCGTACCTGCTATAATAAGAATAAGCACCATACTACACCCCTAATCGAAGTCACCTAAACTGACGTACATTTTATGCATGTGATGGTACTTAATATAAAAATGTGCTATAGGGTAAAAAGTCTTGGGCCTTAACGACTATAACATTCTCACTTTTCTTAATATTTAATTTAGTAATTTTTTTATGATCCTTAAAGGTAATTAGCAAAATTTGACAAATTTTTAAAAATTTTAAATAATGCAGAGTGCTAGTTATTGCAACTATAAATATAAGGTTTATTCTTAAAAAATTTTTTAACGAGTTATTACAAAACGTCTTAAAAGGATCGCTTAAATGCCTCTACAGAACTTTTTTTATGGCTTAATAAACGTTTAGCAAATATAAAGCGTTTAGAAAAGAAAATTCTCTAAATAATTTAAAATTTTGTCTTCACCTGCTGCTCCTTTTTTTCTTCATCACTATCGCTATTGCCATTTAACGGTTTGAACAAAGTCAAGTGTTTTAAACGTTTGAAAAATGCTTTACCCCAACAAAAAACATTGTTTACTTTATCGCTTTTCTTTTGGAGAGGGAGTGAGCACGTTTGAATACTTTTGAATGCGGTTCACGCATCATTTGACAATAAATGCCAAGATAAGACAGACAAACAGCAAAAGGCAAGCATAGAAATAAGCGACAATTATTTGAATGAAAATTTTTTGGTGTATTTCTAAAACGCCTTCTTTTCAGCAATTGCTTTCACGCTCACAAAAGAGGTTAGACATGGGGAAGGGGGTGTGTACGTGAAAGAGACATTAACAAATTTTGTAGGGTTTTAAATAACCTATTAGTTTAATATTCATTACAATTCAACTTCTATTATGTGGGTTTGACAAAAAAGGAAAATGATTTAAAATTGTCAATACAGAGCGGGGGGGGTTACAAAGCAGCTTTTGGCATAAAACACAAAGAAACATGAAGTGATTCATGTTACTATTTACAGGAAATATATTTTTACTTAAAATTATACTCTTCAGAAAAAAAAAAATTATTTGCAAATCTTCTTAGTTTTAACAGCATTTTAAGCCTTTCATTGGTGTCATTTATTACAAGCTCAAGCAAATAGATTAAGGAGTTTCTAAGTAGAGGCAGGTGCAAAAAGTAATGTTTATTACAGAAATCAAATTTAAATTTAAGCTTACAATGTGATTTTTCACCCTTTAAAGTTTTTTTAAGTTTTATGCATATTTTTTAAGATTAAGGTTTGTTTTAAAATATAGATAAAACAATTGAAAGCGCTATATACGGCTGTACCCGAATCTTATGTGCCCTAAGGGGTTTTTACCCTAATTTTTCCATATTTTGTATGGCAACCCCCTTAGGAGGTGGATATAGGAAATAAGTATGTTTTTTTAATGAAAAATGAGTTGAGGTCAGTGCTACATTTGACTTTTCCAGGTACTCGCTGAAGCTGCAGGGGGGGGGGGATATTTATTACAATTTCCCAAACTTTGCCGAAGCCCTTAAAGCGATGGAGATAGGTTTAAGTATGTCTTAGAAACTATTCTATAATTTTGATTTTTTTTATCTTCTTAAACTAGCATATAATTTGCCATTATATCAAATCTAAGATATCAATATATTATACTGTTAAAAAAAAATTCTTTGAACATATCGATCTCCGTAGACTTCCAGCTGGAAATGTCAATATAACTTGTCAAACTTTCCACTTTAAAATTTATACATGTCGTGTAAACGCGCCAAGTAAAATAAATCTTGATTTTCAAAAAAAGTCCCATTGTAATATAGTATTTTATGTATCTATGTTGAAGCAAAAACAATTGGGGTATTCAAACGGTATGCTATCAAGTCATATTGTCTTAAAGTTTTAATATTTTACAATAGTTTAAAAAAAAGTTGTTGTGCTTAAAAAAAAGTTATATAATAATAGGACTTTTTGAACAGTGTTTATTGTTTTGTCATAAACAGTAGAAACCTGAACCGGGCGGCCGAAACTTTTTAGTGAAGCCGTTGATATAATTAAAAAGTCGCAGTCATTAATTTTAAAATATTTTTGAAATTACTTATTTTTCTGTTTTCTCTAGCAGCTGATTCAAATTTAAAATAGCACACTTAACTCTGAGTGGTTGCTCCCCACAGTTTTATTTTTTGTTTTATTTTTTTAAGACATATGACTTTAAGACTACCTTGTGAATACCCTAATTATATTTCCCCTCAAAGTAAAAACAAAAACATGATTGAAAATCAATTTTTCGTTCTTTTTTACTTGGTTTCACTATAATTTCTGGTTCTGCATTTCTAACAAAACTTCAATAATCTAATCAAAATTTAAAAAAAAACAGAAATAAAAAAAACGTGATAATAAGTTAAAAATATTTACCTCTATAAATACCAAAACAAGTTAAAGATTAAACCAAAAAAATTTTTTTTTAATTTTTAAACAAAACATTTCCTTAAACTACCCATGAGCATGAACTCTACCCCAAGCTATTTCGCATTGTTAAGTAGTGTATTATTAATTACTTTAATTTTCGCTTGATTTATTTTATTGATTTTTCATTACAATTACAAATTATTTATTAACTTTGTTTTTTTGTTTTGTCATGTTACTTAAAACAGAGACTTTATTTTCACCGCAACCATAATCAATGTTTTTTTACAAAAATTAATGCCGCCTAAAATATTTAAAAAGGAAAAAAAAATATTTTTGTAGTTGCATTAATGTTAAAAAAATACATTTACTATTTGTACTATTATTTATTAAATTTTGTTTTTATTATCAATGACGTTGAGTTTTGTTTTGCTTTTAATTTAACTTTGTTGTTGTTGTTGTTATGTTTATCTTCTGCTGTCAGTTCTGTTGGTTTTTTTTCATAATTTCTCTTCTTTCTATACATTAGTGCTCAATGTTGTATATTTTATCAGTCGTTTTGTGCTTCATTAAAGTCTGATATTTTTTTATTTGTTTTTTTCTGTTCTTTTTATATTATTGAAAAACAATAATGAGAGCGATTCACTTGCTTAAATAATTAATGTTATTGGTGAAAAGCTTTGGCACAATTTAATTAAAATGAAACATCCTTATATATTAATAATAATATATAAAACGTTAAAAAGTGTTTAGGATACAACAATATTTTTTCTTTTAAAAATTTGGATCTCTTTGAGTCTAATACCGAACGACCCAGATCAAGTTTCTAAATAGACTAAATTATATCCGTACCTCCGTTCATTCCCCTGGGTGTCCACCTACACAAGCAAAAATCTTTTTTAGAGAAAAAAGTTTAAACAAATTTGTTAAAGGTTAGTACATAATACACCATCAGCTAATATAATACCAAATACCGCAAACGATATTAATACTAATGTGAAATTGCAATGTTGGGTGTGATATGATCTGGCCTATACGACTATGAGTTTCTTATTGGTTAAAACCCTTTACATAGTAATAAGAGCATATCTCAGTTTGTCATTTAATTTGTAATTTCTATAGCAATCAAATTGCATTTATCAAGTCTGCAAAAAATATTGTTATGTTTTTGGTACCTTTTAAAATTTTTAGGAATAAAAAACGGGTCCTTTTGGACCTTTTTTTGTACTTTTTGTAGCTCTTTTTAAGCAGTGAAGGTAGAAACATAATTTAAACTGTGCTCAACAGGACTGGAAAAATTTCATAGTTTTTCGTTTTTGTTTCTTTTTAACTTATGACCTCAGAGGGTAGAACAAAGGGTAAGAAATAAACACAAGTACTCTTTGGGGACTTTTTGGAGCTTTTAAAACAATAAAAACAGACACATAATTTAAATTGCGGTCGACAGGTTTCGAGAAAATACGAATATGTTTTTTGGCACTTTTTTGAAATTTTGAACCCTGAGGCGGTAGGGCTAAAATTTTGTTTTGGTCCTTTTTTAGCATTTTTTGAGTTTTTGGGTACATGAATTTGAAAGTAAGCGACGTGGAGGCTGTGCACTAGAAGTCAACTAAGTGGGCAAAAATTATATCTTTCACATATTTGATATTTTTTTTAATATTTTGAGATGAAGGTCTGAAGTTTATTTAGTGGTCGAAGTATGTTTGTAGCATTTTTAGAACTTCTGCATTTTTTAATATTACGAGTCTTAAAATATATCAGTTGGATAATCAAAAAGGGCTTTTTTTTTAAATTTTGGTATTTTTTGCCTACATTGAGGTGATGATTCTAGAAATAGAAACTAAATGGCTGTTGACTTACAATAAAATCGGAAATGAGTTAAATGGAAAAAAATGTTGTGAAATTATATTAGGATTTATTGACCCCGATTAAGGCCTGAATAACAAAAAGTACTTTTTTTACAGTTCTGGTAGTTTTTTGCATTGTTTTTTTTAGACTTTAATTCTTAAAATATAGAATTAGGTTAAATTAACAGAATTTTCGTGTTCATTATTATTCAGGGTTTAATATTGTATAAAAAGGCCCAAAATATTTATTTTTAATATTAGTCTTACTTAAGGCAGTAGGCACGTGTGCACATATACATACATAAGTAGATACGTCAATACAAACATCTTCAGGAATTTATTTAAATTATAACGCGTCATGTGTGTGTCATAAATTTTCAAATTTAAATTGAAATATGTCAAAAACTTAAATAGCTTATAACATGACAATTTGTTGAGAGTTATGAATACTTTTTATATTTAATATTTTCTTGAAGCGAGACAAGTGTCAAAAATAAACCGATTTTAAGTTACGTTTATTTGTTGTAAAATTTTGAATTTGGAAAGATCTTGAAACCTTTAATTTTTTTGTAATTTATTGTATTTTATCAAATGATTTTCAACCCTTAATAGTATTATTGGTTCCAAAAGATTTGTTAATAGCCTTTTTTTATAAAAAAATAACTGAAAACACAAAAAATTCTAATAAAAGCTAAAGGAGCCGAAATAAAGACTAAAAATTATTTTAAAACAATAAACTTTCGATTCGGTTGACTGAAGGGAATTTTAAATTTTAAAGAAATATTTTTAATTTCTTTAGTTCTTATATAGGAATCAAAATTTAATATTTATATAATAGTTTAATAAATTATACTTACCACTGTACTTTCAACAGTATTCAACACGGTATCCTTATTCTCATCCTTTTCCGGTGTAAAACTATCCTTTTGACGAATAGCTTTCAAATGAATGCGAGGAAAGCAAGACATTTTTAACTTTGACTTTTATTTTATGAAAAACATACAACTAAATGAATTCACATTTTAATTAATTAAAATTTTTTACACAAAAAAAATATATTTTTTTATTAAACCCTGATAAACTTTTACGAACATTTATTTGTAGTTGAGGTTTTTGAGGCATCTTAAAGATGAAACTGCAAAAGTAATAAAAAGAAAAAAAAATTAATAAAGTTTTATAGAGCAATTCCATATGAAAACGATCAAAATTGGCAAATTTTTGGACGACCCCTCTCCGATTTTAAAATAAATAGTCTCAATCGATTGCGCAGCAAAAAATAATGTACCTACATATTTTTTTTTTTTTTTATAGTGACTGGTTTAGTGGTGGTGTACACCACTGTCATGTGACAAAATTGAAGAATTCTTCATAAGGGACCTCATTGAAAGTTGTTTTAAAAAAAAACTACTAAAGCGATCGCAACGAGTGATAGCTCGTTGGAAAGGTATTAAATCAGGCTTTAATTGAAAAATAAAATTTTCCTAATTTTTCTTAGAAATTTACTTTTAAATTTTCCCATGAAAATTAAATTTTCCGATTTTCCACAGAAGCTCCTAAATTTTCCGGCTAATTTTTTTTTTTTTGGATTCCTCATAATTTTTGCTTTAAGAATCAGCAATAAAAAAATGGGCCCCGACTCCTTGTTTGGACAGGAGAAGAGCATTTAAGAGACCACCTTAATTGAAAAATAAAATTTTCCTAATTTTTCTTAGAAATTTACCTTTAAATTTTCCCATGCAAAATTAAATTTTCCGATTTTCCACAGAAGCTCCTAAATTTTCCGGCGCATCACCACATCAGTTCCCGGTCCAACAATATTATTATATTGGCGCTTTAACTTTATCTATAAATCTATGATCTTATATACCTTGTATCAGAAACTACTCTAGGTCAGCGGTGTCATCTACACTGGCAACAGTATTTTGTAATTAGGAGTTTCCTAATTAGGATTTTCCTAATAAGGATTTTCCTAATTACCTTTAATATTATTTATATCTCTAATTGTTCTTATTTCTACGAATATATTTCTCTTCATCATCCCTTTACTTTATCACTATTTTATACGGTATTTCCCGTACTAACAAGAAACAAAAAAATGTGCATGGACTTGTGTGTGCAGGTAAACAACCGATTTATTACCTTAAATATATTTACCGAAAACGCAGTTTTTATTAACTTAGCAATTTGTATATTACATATGAAATAATAATAAGTATAAGATAACACATAAAAAAAATTAACTATAGGATAAGCGCCAGCGTTCGAAATTTCGAACAGTCAACTTTACACATATGTGGAGCCAGGCAAATGTATGTTAGACATGTGTTTTAAGTTTTATAAAATAATTACATATATTGTCAATAATTTCTTATGATTATTTTTTTATTTTTTGTTTTTATAATATTTTAAAAAAATTTATCAAAAAGTGCCTAAAAAATATGGGTTGAAGAAATTTGTCCCTGGGCTCGAGGGGGAGGGGGTGGTCATTGTGTAATAAAGTTTTTTTTTTGCTAACAAATAAGACTTAACATTTGTATCAAAATTTACCTGTAGTTCTACCTTTTTAATACTTAAATATTTTTTTGAAAAAAATATGATTTTTACTGTTCGAAATATCGAATACCGGATCGAAATGGGTTAAAAATACATTTATGAAGAAAAAATCAATTTTTTTTTCAAGAGCCCCAAGTTTAGTGTGTAGTGAATATGGTCTGCCTGCCTTCACAAGATGGGCCATAAATCCATGGATAATAGCAGCAGTGGCATGTAATGGCACACCAAACCCGACTGAGGCTACAGGTCATAAAATGTTTTGTAAATTTTTTAAATTACCAGGTAATAAATATTTCGCCTAAAATGAAAGTAAGGAGAAATTAGCCCAAAATGAATTCATTGTGATAAGCGACTTTGCCGAGAATTACACTTTTCTCGTTCAGGATGAAATTCAGGCTTATCACTGGGCAAACGACCAGTGCACGGTGCATCCTTTTTGCATTTATTTCAAAAACGAAGATAACGAACTACAGACCGTAAGCCTTGTTGTTGTCGGGGAGAGTTTATCTCATAATTATGTGTCCGTTTATTTATTTCAAATGAAACTGTTTGAGTTCTTAAGATCAAAATTCGATGCAATCGACAAAGTAACGTTTTTCTCAGACGGCGCGGCTTCTCAGTACAAGAATAAAAAAAATTTTTACAATCTTTGCATAATTGAAGAAGAACAAAACTGCAAGGTCGAGTGGCACTTTTTCGCGACGTCCCACGGCAAGGGCCCATGCGATGCGTTAGGGGGAACCCTAAAACGCATGGCGACTAAGGCAAGTTTGCAAAGGCCATATACTGACCAGATCTTAAATGTACAACATTTGTTTTCGTGGATTCAAAGCAAGGAAATTGCCATTAACACAGTTTTATGCACTCAAAAAGAACACGATGCCATGGAGCGACGAATTCAAAACAGATATAATAAGGTCAAAACTATAACTGGAACGCAAAAGTTTCATTGCTTCATACCAAATATTTCTGATATGTCAATTAATGTAAAGCGGTACTCTTCGTCTGCCGACGTGCTAAATTTAAAGTTACTTTAATTTTATAATGATGCCAAAACAATTGAAATTTTTAATAAATATTGTAATTAAGTATAAGCAGCAAAATAAAAAAGATTTTTTCTTCATAAATGTTTTTTTAACTGTAAAATAATTTTTAAAATGTATTTTTAACAAGGTGGTCTCTTAAATGCTCTTCTCCTGTCCAAATAAGGAGTCGGGGCTCATTTTTTTATTGCTGATTCTTAAAGCAAAAATTATGAGGAATCCAAAAAAAGAAAAAATTAGCCGGAAAATTTAGGAGCTTCTGTGGAAAATCGGAAAATTTAATTTTGCATGGGAAAATTTAAAGGTAAATTTCTAAGAAAAATTAGGAAAATTTTATTTTTCAATTAAGGTGGTCTCTTAAATGCTCTTCTCCTGTCCAAACAAGGAGTCGGGGCCCATTTTTTTATTGCTGATTCTTAAAGCAAAAATTATGAGGAATCCAAAAAAAAAAAAATTAGCCGGAAAATTTAGGAGCTTCTGTGGAAAATCGGAAAATTTAATTTTCATGGGAAAATTTAAAAGTAAATTTCTAAGAAAAATTAGGAAAATTTTATTTTTCAATTAAAGCCTGATTTAATACCTTTCCAACGAGCTATCACTCGTTGCGATCGCTTTAGTAGTTTTTTTTTAAAACAACTTTCAATGAGGTCCCTTATGAAGAATTCTTCAATTTTGTCACATGACAGTGGTGTACACCACCACTAAACCAGTCACTATAAAAAAAAAAAAAAATATGTAGGTACATTATTTTTTGCTGGGCAATCGATTGAGACTATTTATTTTAAAATCGGAGAGGGGTCGTCCAAAAGGTGATCGCTTTCATATGGAATTGCTCTATAATAAAAAGATTACTTTATTTTATATTTATGGTTAATTTAATTTTCTGCTTAATAAAACTTGTAAATGCTTTTTTGCTTACGGTTGAGATAATAAATTTTGATGATTTTTGTATTGTTTTTGTTTGCAAAGGTTTCGATTATCAAGGCTGATTTATGGCTATTTATCATATAAATTATACACTGCCCAATAGTTTTATGCAGTAAATACTTTCCCTTTTTTATATCTTTGCCTGCAGAACTTATGTAGATTGACAGCATGAAGGATGGTATTGAATAATTCGGTTTGCTTATCTTAGCGCATACTTGCTGCTGTTTGTTTGTCTACTAATTGGCGAGAAAAATGTTTGTTTTATACCCTACACGAATTATTGTGGGAGAAGTCATTTGTAATAGCTCAGAAGTCTCAAAATTTATATTTATTTAATAATTATAAACACAGTTCTGGTTATAGAAACCAATATTGTTAACTTTGAGTTTGCACATAAGCAGCCAACTGTAAGCAATAGTTAGATCGCCGTGAAACTTTGTGTGCGGAATCATATTTTATAAATTATTCTAAACGCTTCAACTATTTTAAATCCTCTTAAATATGTCAAAACATCCAAGCTTAAATTGCTTAAAATTTTTAATTATTATTAGGGTACTCACAAGGTGGTCATAAAGTCATATGTCTTAAAAAAATAAAACGAAAAATTACTACTGTTGTGAGCATCCGCTCATAATTAAGTGTGCTATTTTAAATTTGAATCAGCTGCTGGAGAAAACAGGAAAATAAGTAATTTCAAAAATATTTTAAAATTAATGACTGCGACTTGATAATTATATCAACGGCTTCACCTAAGAGTTTCGGCCGCCCGTCTAAGGTTTCTACTGTTTATGGCAAAACATTAAAAAAAGTTTAGAAAGTCATATTATTATAGAATTTTTTTCTTTTAAGCACAACAACAATTTTTTTAAACTATTGTAAAATATTAAAACTTTAAGACAATATGACTTGATAGCATACCGTTTGAATACCCCAATTGTTATTCTTAAAATATTGTATTGTAGGGTATTTCATATTCAAACTAAGTGCTTGGTGGCTTTCCTAACCGTTAATGTTGTTGTTTGCTGTGTGATATTTTTTACACGTTAACTTTTTTATTAGCCTTAGGTGTTGAAATATTTTGTTGTTATCAGTGTACTTGAACATTCTGATTATTTTTATCATTTAAAGTAGTTGTGTTTTTTGTTAATGTTCTCTACAAAAAAAAATCTAGTCTAGTAGTTATTTTTAAATAGTTTACAGATTTTTTTTATGTAGATGCAAAATTTTTTAAAAGTTTTTAAAACAAAAGGGAACTATTTTTAAATATTTTTCAGGATTTGATCCCAATATTCTAAGAAAAAGTTTAAAATAGTTAAATAATGAAAAATAATTTGATGAATGTTTTTGTAAGGACTCTTGAATGTTTTGGCTTGTTTTTAATAATTCTCAATAAGTTTATTGAGGTTATTATGTAAAAGCTTTTCAGGAATTTGGTTGAAGTCTATTGACAATTTTGCGAAAAAATCAATGAAATGCACATGGACACACTCAACCTAAAACAAACCTTGTAAATAAATAAAAGAGAACTAATTAAAATACAAATTTTATTAGAGAGCCCAAAAGCATAAAGTTAACCTAGAAGCGAATAGTTCGAAGCTCTATCGAATGCCTTAGAACCATATAGCGCAACCCCTTTTTTTCAAAATGATAAATAGGGACAAACAATTTTTCTGTTAAAAAAGCCAGTAGGTCCCCCTTAAAATGTCCTGTACGAAAACCATACTGGCAATCATTTAATAAACTATTATACTCCAGAAGTGATAATTAATGGCACATGAAGGTCTTGCTTGTTTTCGTAGCGAATCAGTATGGGCATTCTTGACAACACGCCAAACACTGAATTCTTCCTCCCTGGACCTGACTGCCGTTCTGCAATAAAACCATTATTTTTGTCTAGGGATCTTGTCTTTTTTTTTTTTTTTTTTACCGAAAACGAGGATTTCATTCCCAGTAAAATTTTCTTTTTACCCATATTTACCATGACATTGACGTGCAAGAAACATAGTTTCTAGTTAAAGTGCTGACAAACATAGTTAAAATCTGTCCAACGAGCCTTTTCGTAATACAAAATTGAACAAAACCAAAGCATTGCGAAGTCTGGAGAGCGAAAAAGGGGCAGAAATTATACCTTGACCTGAAAGGTCCAAGAAAATAACTTTAAGTTTTTTTAGGGCAAAGTAAGAAAAATATCGACGATATTATTTTGCCAAAAGGCAACTAGCTTAGTTTAGATTTCAAAGGTTATTGTAAAAAATTAAGCCATTTTTACCAAGAAGCCTTGGGTTTATTATAATTGGATAGAAATGAAAATAATTGTTAGTACGAAAAGGAAAAAGTGACAAAAATAAAGCAAAAAAGGACTCTCTATTGGGCTGGGACAACTTTTATATTATTCACATTAGAAACACCTATTTAAATCCAAAAATTTTAAAATTAATTTTTTTTTTAATTTTTTTTAAATAGAAAAGTTATTTAAAAATTTTATTCTGCCAAGTTATGGCTTAAAAACATATTAAAAAAAAATGTGTTTTGTCTTGGAGGTTATATCGACTATGATCTGATTCAACTAAGTTTTCCTGCAATATATCTCATATTTTACCCATAACTCGGCCCGTACTCGGTCCATCTTGCTTAGTTCAAACAAAACTTTTTCCAGAAATAATTTTAACTTGGTTTAGCTTTAGAAACTTTATTACAACTGACAGAAGCATATGATAAAATCAACCTCTATATTT
This sequence comes from Melanophora roralis, assembly GCA_963583895.1. Lineage (NCBI taxonomy): Eukaryota > Metazoa > Arthropoda > Insecta > Diptera > Rhinophoridae > Melanophora > Melanophora roralis. Next base: position 4,203,950 of record OY757188.1, on the reverse strand, counting down.
ATAAGGATCAGATGAAGCTATAATTTGCTCTCTTGTATTCTAGGTGACTGAATGTACTTATAAACACCGGATTATATGTTATAATTGTTTTAAATTTACCAGCAACAACTATCTTCTGCTAAAGCTTAATTTTTTTATTAAGGTTTTCCAATTCCCTACTAGAAACTCCGAAAAGAGGCCTTAAATAGCGACTTTTAAAGGGAGTTTGAAAAAAATGCAAAAACAAGACTTTGGGAAAAAAGAAAGCTAAAATTTTTCCTTAAACAAAAAATTATTCTTTATTAATTCTATTATAAAATGTTTATCTTGTCCATGCTGGTAAAGAAATGACATATTTTTAATTAATTTCATTATAAATAGATAATTGAAAATAAAAATTGTAAAAAAACTGGCGCTGATAATAATTAAATAAACAACTCAAGTGCAAAATCAGTGCAAATAAAAAGAAATATTTTTCTAAAATTATCTACAGAAATAAAAAAAGAAAGAAGGGAAACCGTTGAATTACATATAAAAACTTTATATAATTTAATTAGGAAAACAAAGTAGGAAAAAAGTTGCTTCTAATAATTTTTATAGACTTAACTTGTATTTGGGCACAATTTGTTAACATTTTTAACCAGCGGGCGGATTGAAAAACCCTCAATACTCCAAAAATAATCCGTTCAAAGAAATCCACTTAAAATTTATTTTCATTTTAACATTTCCGGTTTCCGCTGGTTATAAGCCATTATTAACGAATGGATAAAAAGGGCCTTGGCGATTATTTGGTACTTAGAGACCTTTTTTTCTAATTTTCAATTTGAAAAATTATTAAAATTTTTATAACAAATTATATGACAATTATTCGCAAGAATACTTTTTTTTTCATGTTCTCTTATTTATTTTAACAAATAAAAATTAATATGAACACTTCTTTGAATTGGTTATATAAAAACTATTATTTTATTTTTATACACTTTTTGGTTAAACCTTTTTGTTTACTATGTAAATATTTAATATTTTATAATATTATTTTTTCATTTACAAAACAAATAAAATATTAATGCAACAGTTTTGTGCCAGTTAAAAAACAAAACACAAAACTTAAGAATGTAAATCGAGCTATAACACCTGCTATCTTTGAAGCTGATAACACAACTAATTTGACGCATTCAATTTAAATTGCCAATTTACGAGTAGTGGAAACAAAGTTAAAGTACATTCATATCGTTTCAAGAAGTACTAAATGAAGCATTTACTCTACTTAAGTATGTATAAATACACACAAACATATATACTTATAGACAGATATTTATAGGTAACAATGAGTTTTGTAGTGGGGGGTAAAGAAATAAATTTAATCATATAACAGTGGGTCGAAGAGAATAATTTTCTTGAAAAATAAATTTTTTTATAGGGGTCAAAAATAGCAAAAAAAAATTTTTAAGCAACTTTTTACGCGTAACGTAAGCATTTAATAATAAAAAATTTAATAAAATATTTACGTAAACTAGTTAATTTTTTTACTAATTGTTTACATGTCACCAAAGCACACACATAATTTTTAGTTATTTAATGAAATAACAATAAAACCAATATTAAAACAAAACAAAATTATATGGGTAATCGAAATTAGTAGTTTTTTAAAACAAATATTAAACGCGTTTAAATCTAGTTAAAAATTAGACAAAGTTCCCACTGTTTCCCATTGGTTCATTTCTGAGTAAATGAGTTAAAAAAAAGGAAAAAATAGGGCTTTTGTCACCTACAATTACAATTAAAAGCAAAAAACCAAGAATTTTATCTTAACTTGTTGTTTTTGTAAATATTGCTCATTTTATTTTTTTTTTAATTTTTACCTCAACAAATGAATACTCACATGTCGGGTAAGAGTAAGCAAGCAAAGGCAGTTACTATTTATGGAATAATAAGAATAAATACAAATAAAAAAAAAACAAAGCCAAAACCAAATAGATTTTAATTTTTTCAATTATATCAAGTGTTTTTGTTATTGCTGTTGCTGTTGTTATAGCTGTTTTTACTTTTTATATTTGGTTAGGGTTGTTGTTATTCTTATAACGGTATTTACTTATAAATATATATTTATATGTACATATATGCATATATGTATGTCTGTAAGATATTGATAACAAACCCCTTTCTCACATGCCAAAACACACACTCACATACATACATACACGGAGAGTATGAATGTACATATGTTTCTAATTGAGACTTAAGGTAAACATTTATTAGCAAATTAAGCTCCCACTCTACAAGGGAAAATATGTTAAAAAATTTATTAAATAAAATGTTTAAGATAAAAAATAAAAAAAATATAAAATGTACATAATTACTTAAGTACATACATCCTTGGAATATAGTTTGAGTAAACAAAAAATTTGTTTTTACTCTATTATTTTTTTGTGTATAACAAAGACTTTTTCTTTAAAAAAAAGATATGGTTACATCGTCTTGGACTCTTTTTGCTGTTTGGACAGGAACTGGAGCCTCGATATACCTTTCACATAGTTCCATGTTTGAACTAATTTTCGGCTATTTAGTTTTATAATAATTTCCCCTTCTTCTTTGAGAGTTCAATTTATGAACACTTGCAGGGCAGGTGGGTCGTACGTTGATGTGTTCCATCAATAAGAACCATTGGGAAAAGTCAAAGTCTGGGTTTTTAGTAAATTTGTGAAAATCTTCACATCCTTTAAAAAGCGTTTGTTTGTCTTTTTGATGCAGTTTTGAGAAACCTAACTCAAACCACCTGCTCTGAATAAAATTCTGGACTGAATGGCTTGAAGCTCGGTATTGTTTACTTAGGCGTAGGACCTTGAAGTTGGTATATATCATTACCTGAATATGAGAGGCCCTAATTCGTGTTTTTATGAGACCACGCCTCCTTTTATTTTGAAATATGGTCTGCTCATATATCATAATAAATCGAACGAATTTCGACTAAGAAATTACGAGGTAAGTAAAGTTTCCAATGTTGATATGTAGCCCAGTGTTTCCTCTAATCATCTGAACTTCCTAAAGTTTGGCCTTCATATCTGAGAAATTATAAGAAAGCAGACATAAGTCGTAGGCAGAGTTGAGATTTTTGAGATGACCATACACGACTCATGTGATTGATGTTAATTATCACGTTAAATAGCATCTGGAATAGAACACAGTTCTGACGTACCGCTGTGTTTTGTACTAAAATTTTAGCTTGGTACTCGTTCCTGCAACACTTTTATAAAAAGCTTTAATAATATCGATTTGAGTTTTTGGAACCCCTTTAAATTCAAGCGCTTGCAAAAAGACTTAGTGAGAAGAAGTTACAGAATTCTTTAATACTGGATTGTAAATATCTGTGCTGATAGTGGCATCAACTCTATCTTGTGAGAGAGAAAAGCAGAAGAAATTTTTTTTAATAAAGAAGATTGCTTTTGTATGTTCTAAAGGGGTTTTTTGCCTCCTTTTATAAATATCTTCCTTTTTAATTATGTATTTAAAAATAAGCTTTACCCAAAATAATTACGAAGGTTATAACACATAAGTACATCTACATACATATTTACATAAGTGCTTATGTACATACACATATATATTCAAAGGCAAATGCATTTGTTATCCAAATAAAATTTCAGTTTATTTGTTTGTTTCGCAATTACATCTTAACAGCTTATTTTAGACCAAAAATAGATCTTATCTCTGTAGTACCTAGATACCTTCAAACATACACATAAGACCTCTAAACAATTGAAAGTTTGTTTATGGATAGAAGTATCTAATAAATCACTACTTTTTCTCTACTGACTGATAGTACACGTCTTACAGAATCAAATTATATTCTTGTATTTAAATATTCCCTCTGCTGAACACCACTTTAAATTTTAAAACTAAACAGGGTTTTATTATGTTGATAATTGATATGATAAAAGTGTAAAAATTAAAACTTTTTCGATACGAAAGCAGATAAATTTTCATTTCATAGTAGATATTTAAAAAAAAATAAAGTTTTTTTAAATTACTGCCTTTAAGCAACTGTATCAATAGTCTTATATGGAGGTTTAATCCACAGAAAAAAAAACTTGAATAAACGCAACGTTTTAAAAAAGTAAAACGGAATGCCCGTTGTTAGAATTATTTGTTCCTTTAAAGTTGGATTCAAATTCTTTAATATAAACCCACGTTCAGTGTTTTACTAAGCGGTGTTCAGCTGTTGAAAATACAAAAAATATTTGACTAAATGAAGCGTATTAAACAGAGTTAAAAATTGCTCACTCACTTCTCATTCGTGAGAACGAGTGTGAGCGCTGTGTTTACTGCAGCAATTTTTCATTAATGAATGAGTTTTTAAAAAACATTTTTTGCCTTCTCACTCTCGAGCGAGAAAAAAAAATTTTTTTTCACCAGTCATAAATGAGAAGTGAAAAGAAAAAATATTTTTTTTCTTTTCACGAACATAAATGAAAAGCATCAAATTCGAGTACTTCTCATAAGTGAGAAATCATAAATGAATTTTTTCGCGAAGCATTCATAAATGTGTACACATAAAATTTTTTGGTCATGTTACTGGTGCTGCCATATGTAAAAATTTGTTGCATAGTTTTTGAAATGCTTAAAAAAAGTAGGAATAATTTTTTTTTTTAAAACATGTTTTTAATAAATTAAAAAACCAGGCACTGTTATACGTTGTGGTTTATTTGCATTTATTTAACTTCATTTCATTTAAATTTTTCAATGAATCCGATTTAATGATTTTAGTAATAAAAAAATGCGGTTAAGGTTTCACAAAAAGGGGAGCATTACTCCAGTGACAAACAAAAGCATCGTCACCATTACTTTGTATATCTTGTTTGTGAAGTAGTTTGTAATTTCTTTTGATATTTCCCTTCACTTTCTAACTAAGTTCCTTTTTGCACGATTCTATTACGCAAATACTTTTTTTTGAAGATGCATCGTACAACACACATTTTTTAAAATTAAATTGTCTTTTAGGCATTGTTTGTTATTCACTTCACGCTATTTAAAATCCAAATAAGGATCTTTTACAAACGTTTAATGTTTATATTGCAATAAACATAGAGCTGTTACACACACTCATGCAAATTTTAAAAGGATTGGAAAAAATTGCATTCGGCTTTACCACCATTAGAGATAATTGTTCATCATTTAATTTTGTTTGGGATTTTCCACTAATTTGGAAAGTATTTAGTACCTGCCTGTCTGTCATCCTTTTAGGTATTGGGTATATTGTTACAAAAAATTGTGGTGGTTATTATACAATACACACGCAAATCTTTTTATGTACAACAATTTAAAACTTTACCTTTCAGGTCAATTAAATAGAACCTAAGAGTTTGAAGGAGTTCCATTAGCAAAAGTAAGGTAAAATAAAAAAAAGAGCAGTTACGACCTTGAACACAATACACAAGAAATACTTTTTTTTATTAGAAAACGTCAATTAAAAATTTAGGAAAACAGTTCAAAAATATTTTTAAAGATTGCTATGAAAATTTGTGTCAGTGAAGAGTATAATATTTCTAAAAAATCACAACATAAAATATAATGTATTATTTAAGTTTCTTAACAAAAACAATTTTTTTATAAATATGACTTTTTCACAATAAATACTGCTATAAGTAATACTTTATGTTAATATTTATTTATTATTGTTTATAAACCTACATATCGATTCCTCAGTATAAAAATGAAGTAACGCAATTCTTTTAAAATAGCTTTTTTGCCTTACTCTGGGAAACAAACGTAATTTTTATTATAAATTTGTGGTTGTTATTTTATTTAAAAATATATTTCTTTTTTTCAAATAGCATTAAAAGTCACTTAATTAAAAATATACTCAAAAGACTGATCAAAATATAGATGTGTAGTATTTTTTAAATTTAACAACATATAAGTATATACAAGCAGCAAAATAAAAAAAATTATGTAAATGCAAGAATTTTTTTACTCTTATTGGGAGTACAAATTTCACACGCTTAAAAAATTGTTTTCCGGCAACTCTGTTACAAAGCGTGAAAAATATTAAAGCAACACTCGCACTCATAAAAGAATGAATCGAAAGTGAAAAGAAGAAATTTCTCATTCATTTGTGAGTGAGAAATAAAATTTGGTTTTTATTTTTCATTTGTGATTTGTGAGCGTGAAAAAAAAACGACAAACTTCTCATAAGTGAGTGAGGGTTGGCAAAAATTTTTTCACGCTCTTTTATGAACGTGAGAAGAAAAAATTTTTTTTAGGATTTTTCGCTCTCGAGATTTTTCATGAATGGTGTTTTTTTATCGCTCACTCTTGAGAAAATTTGTACTCTGGTATTAAATACGAAGCTATTGCAAAGACCAACTGCATGATTTGTTTGCTTTAAAATTGTTTTTATTATTTTGGGATTATCTTTAATTTTAATGTATTTTACGTTAAGCTTAACTAAACAACTCGTTTCAAACTTAGAAACGAGTGCTCACTTTTATTTAGATCTTGAAAAATGGTGAACTTTATTCTTACTCGCAAAAGAAGACAATCCCGTTTGCTTTTTTGAAAAGCTTGTAAGTAAAATAGATTTAAACAGCCCATCACTACTAACGATTAAAGAGTACAATGGGAAAATCTGGAGCTGGTTTCGAAAATACATTCTAAAAAAAAGTTAAACATATAAGGGTAATAACTAAACGTTCGTATAATAGTAAGTATTGTATCAAACAAGAGTCACTTGACATAGAAATTGTTTGAAGGGAGTACATAGATATGCATATAAGGATGTATATGTTTGTCTATACTTATCTTTATATAAAGAGTTATAATTAAAATTAACTAAATTATTGGTTTTAGAATTTTGTAGTAATGGTCTTAGAGCTTAAATATCGTTTTATTTTCGGTGTTTTCTTTTTTTTTTTTTTTTTGAAAAAAAAATTATGAAGAAAAATCCTTTAAAATCATTTTAAACAATTAATTTATTTTGAAATAGATTAACGCGTTATATAGAATTACACAGAATATAATCTTAAGGTTAAAGTTCTTAAAAGATTTATACTCTTATCCATTAAAAATTAAAGTATGGTTATAAAAGGCTTATTTGACAGCTGTCTATGGAATAATAATTCTTAAGGTCACAGTATTTTAAGTTGGGAAATCAAGTTCTATTACTGTCTAAGTACTAGTACTATATTAGCTTCTAAACTATTTAATGGCGCGTAACCTAAAAGTTTTTTAAACCTTAAAATATTACCACATCTTCTAAGCAAAGTAAATTATTTTATTTTTATACAAACTACCATTGAAAAAAAAACCACCATTGCTAAGACTAATCCCCGCAATAAAGCAAACTAAAAATATTTTCTGCTGATATCAAGATATGCAAATATAAAGATATTTTAAGTATAAATAACACTTTTTTATACGAGTAGTTGTTGTCTCAGGAGCAAATATAGAAATTTTAAAATTAGATTAAGTAAAGAAAACGAAACCATTAATAATATAAATATGCTTATTCATTCAGTTATAAATAGAGAGAATATCTTTGTGATAAATTGTGATCTTTACAACTTATTTATTAAAAAGTTTTAAATATACAAACTAAAAATAAAATAAATGCTATGGAAATGAAGGCCTTTGAAAAGAAGCTAATAGATATTAACAAAGTATGTAATAGGAAACTCAAAACCATGAGCTAGAGGATGTTAATTCGTTTAGCTGCCTGGGGAAAAAAGCAAAATTATATGGGGGCTTCAGTGCCCAAGATAATAAGCCAAAAGTCAAGCAATCCTTCCAACAGTTTAATGGAATATGGAGCTTCAGGTGTGCATGGATCCCAGCTAAACAAGTTCTTTTTCTTAAACGATTACAAACGGAACTTAGCTTCCTGATATACTCAAGATCTTGCAACATTCTTTAAGCATTGCCTACACAGAGTTATGCGTACATTTTGTTTAGGTAAAATCTGCTTTAAAATGTTTCTTGACAAACAATTGATTTTACTAAAATAAAAGGCGCAATTGACCTTGTTCATTTATACGAGGGTTGTATTTTATATTTCGGGATTAGAGAGCAGAAAACAAATGTTAATCAAAAACTTGAGCTTGAGAGATTGTCTGGGACTATGCCAGACATATTCTTTCGAGCTTGTGCAGTTAAAAGCGTTCTCTTGGATCTCTACACTAGTAAGTCTCCTGGGCCGGATGGTATACCAGCATAGGTTTTTAAAGAAGGTCCTTCAAAGCTATCGCGTCCATTAGCTAACCTTTTCAGCCGTATTTATCATGCCGGAGTATTTCCGATATGCTGGAAAGTAGCTAATGTTACGCCGATCCCCAAAAAGGGAAAGGCTGAAAACCCTGAAAATTAACGACCAATAGCAATTTGTTCAGCCATTTCCAAGGTTATGGAGAGTATGGTTAACAACCGACTTGTTACCTATCTAGAGATAAAAGGTTCATTAAGCGACCGCCAGTATGGCTTTCGTAGAGGACGGTCTACGGGGGGCATACTGGCCCTTCTGACAAAAAAATGATGTGCCTCAATTCGTCATTTTGGCGAAAGTAAAATGGTGGCTCTGGACAAATCTAAGGCGTTTGATAGGGTCTGGCATTGTGCGCTTTAATCTAAACTTGTTGCTTTTGGTGTCGGTGAAAAATTTTCTCGATTTATATCGGGTTTTCTCAGAGATCGTACTATACGTGTTGTTATAGATGGGATCTCTTCCAATGAGTTCCACATCAATTCAGGGGTACCGCAAGGCTCCGTCCTCTCTCCTACTTTATTTGTTATCTTTCTGAATGACCTTCTATGTCATACTTTGAATCCTATTTATTCCTTTGCTGACGACAGCAGCATAATCCATTCGTACTCGTTTGACCACATGCCTAGCTCTGTGGAGATTGGAGCTAGGAGACAGAGGATGAATGTTTCAATTAACCGCAAACTGATAGTAATCTCCAATTGGGGCCGTGCGAATGGGGTCGATTATAATGCCCGTAAAACCCAATGTTGTCTTTTGACACATAAACGCACAATGGATGATGCTGCCTCGTCTGTATTAATGGATGGTATAAGTGTTGAAAAGACAGAGACTCTTGATGTTTTGGGCATGAAAATCCAGTGCGATGTCCGCTGGACGGAACACATTTTTCTTGTGGCGAAGGAATCATCTTAATATATAAACCACCTATATCCGACCGAAAATGGAACACAACTCACATGTATGGGCTGGTGCCCCAAAGTCATTTTGGGGCTACTCGACCGCGTACAGGAACGAACGAAGGTACTCATCGGCGGCGTTGTGGTATCTAATCGTCTTTATTCACTCGGACACCGTCGTAATGTGGGGTGTGATTCGCTGTTCTATTGATACTATAATGGAATGTACTCTGAGGAAATTGGGGAACTTGTTCCTAAAACCCGGGACTTTTTGCACGATACACGTTTTTCTAGAAGAGCACACCCATACGTAGTCGACTGGCCAGTGAATCGCACCACTCATTACAGGGAGAATTCTTTTTTCGGTCGCACAGTTCGTATGTGGAATAAACTTCCTAGTAATGTCTTTTCTGCCACAGCTCCTTGATGGAGCTTTATCGTCAAAAAAAAATTAAGTTCATCCATGCACTGTTGCTGAGTTAATCCACGTCAAAAGTTTTAAAAATAATCGCACGAAAATTTTCACGATTTAATTTCATATTTGGGTCGAGGTGAATCTTTTAAGTTTCTGTAAACAACACAAATAGCGCTCGTATGTCAAAAAGTTCAGAGTACGTATAACCTAGAAAAAGTCAAACTTTAAATAGAGCTGTCAGTTGTCAGATTGCAACACTAGTGTTGCCAAGTCCCGAAACATAAAAGGCAACCCTCGTATGAGCTGAACTATAAAGGGCGATCAAATTAAAAGGAGGTTTAATCCAATTCTATTTTCAAACTTAAGATTTATCGTTTGTCTGTTTTGATCATATGTTTGACCATTTCCTTAGCGTAAAGGTAAATTAAGACTACTGTCTATTTTTTACATATTTAAACCTTGCCTTTAGGCAAGAAGTAAGGATTATTATGGGTAAGCCTCCTGAACGCATTACACAATCCTTAAGAGAAAATTAAGTGTACAATTTTTTAAATTTTTTGTTAAATTATATCAGTTTATTCATGTACATTTTTCCTGAAAAAACTCAACAAAATTTTCTATTTGCTTCTCTTTATTAGCAACTGTCTTATGAATAAGCCGCCTTTTATTTATAAAAACAATATTGAAATTAAGCTTTTAATTGTTTATTTGAGACACGTGTGCATTTGCCATTAATTATTTTCACAGATGTTTTATTTTATTAAATAAAGCATGAAACCATTAAAACTCAAACCTAATTTTTCAACACCATCGTAATCTCTAGCAAGTGTTATTTTTATTCGAATATAAAAATGAAAGGGATTTTATTTGAGATATTAGCTTTTAACTATGTAAATCCTTCTTATAATTTTTTTTAAACTTTCTTAGCAATATTGAAAATTTTGTGTGTAAAATAAAATAATTAAATTTTTGTTTAAACTAATTAAGTCTCATATTTTTTTATTACTAAAGGTTTTGCATATACTTTTTAATCCCTACAAAATTATATTCGCTTTCTTTGCAACACTAAATCACTGCTGCTGTGTATAGAGCAACAACGACTTCATAGATAATGAAAATGTTCAAAAATAAAACTTGAATAATAATTAATTATATTCAAATGTAAGTACATATATTATACTACTAAGTATATGTATGTAATCAAATAATTTTATATATTTAATGAAGATGGTGTGTAAGTATATGTGTGTTACACATGCTATTTTTTGAAAAAGATTTACTTTATTTTAATTTAAATAAAACAATTTTGTCGGAAATTCACTAATACCCGGGGGTGAGTGGATAAGCATTTAAATAAACAACATAATGGGTTATTTTAAACGATAAAAAATTTTCAAGGATGGCATGTTTTAAAGCGAGTAACAGTAAGTAGTCACTGCAAGAGCACAATTTCTACACTCAAAAAATTATTAAGGAAAAATTAACTGGAAATCTATTTAAAATAACTGGAAATTCATTTAAAAACCGTCCAACAAGATATTCAATAAAATTAACAAAATATTTCATTTAAATTCAGACATCAAAAAAATAACTTACATATTCGTTTAAAATTAACTAGATTTTCTGTTATTTACAGAAAAACACTAACTATCAGAAAAATAACAACAAATTTAAATATGTATTACCAAAAAATAACTGAAAAATAACTTTAACTGAAAATCAGTTTTTTTGTTTACCTGAAGCTTTGAATAACCCTTCAAATCAGTTAAAAAAAAGTATTGTATTCAAATTTAACTGTTTTTTAATTTAAGAACAACTTTACGGGATACTTCCTAAATAACTTACAGTCAGTTACTGTAATAATTTTTTGAGTGTAGTCACAATGATCATTTGAAGACTGTGACGGGTGTGATCTTACAAACTGAAGCTTAGGAGAATTTTGATCTATGACCGTGTTGTGTAAAATATTTTTGGGAACGGGTTTAATTTTTTTAGATTTTTACGATTATTAAAAGTCTTTTAATCGTATTTGATTTATTTTTTCTACAAAAAAGTATTTTTGCTTAATAAAAAACCTCTCAGAAAATGTGACGGGTGTGGCATCACACCGTAAAAAGGAAAAGTTGATTGTTTAGTATTTGATCATTTTAAGCTCTTGCAAAATAAACACAAATTAAATAAGAAGCAATTTCTTACATTACGATCATTTAATTTTTGATTTAACTAGACGTAAATAAGTCGATTTTTTAATCAAGAAAAAATTGATTTTCCCCAATTTTGATTGTTTTTATTAATTTGGTTAAATCCATTGTAAAGCGAGAGGCTTGAAGAGGGACAACATAAGAAAACTCTTGTCAAAGGCAAAGAAATATGCTGAAAGAGGCCCTACAAGTGCCAGGTGTAGTAAACCATAAGCAGCTCTGGATACCGTCCTGCATAATCTTTTAAATAAGGATTTCGTGGCTGGAGTATAAACGCCCAAGGCAGGGACAACACGACACGCAAGCATACCGCGCTTGGTTTGTAGGATGGTTTAGGGATAAAGGGTTGTGATCGATTTTTAGAGAGGCCGGTTTTGACTGACAATAGGGCCAGAAAACCCTGACGTTGGGGGTTTACTTTATGTAGTGTTCTCGGATAGGAAGGACTCGAAAGAATTCGAAAAATTTTTTAAAGGAGATTTAGATTTCAACGGTAGGTCTTAGATAGATATTTTTACGGGCTTTAATGCTTATATATTATAGATATGGAAATTCAGGGGAGAAATAATTGCATTCGATTCGAATCGAAATTCAAAAATTATTATTAGAATTCCTACATTAAAAGCATTGACAACTCGATCGATCGAGTAGAGTTTCGATTCGTATCGAATGACGTAGTTTTCCCCCAGGTGTCACAAAGGCCAGCAGATGAGTTAAGTGTTTTTCAAAGAAGATCTTAGTGTTAATGAAGGAAGCAGAGTTGATAGAGAGGAATAAACCGAAATTAATCTAAATTAATATGTAGGTCGTGTCTAAGGCATAAAAGCACACAATTTTTTTTCATAATTTATTTTTGATTAAAGAAACGAATGAAACAGATTTTATATATAAGTTTTATAAATAAATTACGATAACTTTTTACTCAGCAAGTAAACTTTTTCGTATAGCTATTTTAAATTGTTAAAGAATATTAATAAAGTTTTTAAAGTTATTTTTTTTTCTAATCATATATTACAACTATAATATACATAAATTAAACTTTTAAATTTTGTTTTACTTACATAACTATCATTGTTTTTATAAAAAAAATTGTCACATTTGCTTGCCACTGTTATTACAATATATCTATGTTTGTTTTAAAAATATATAAACTGTACAAAGTTTTCTATTAAGTTCAATTCTAGCGTAAATTTTTGCACATCCTTACATATATTTTTACCACTAACAAGCCTCGCTAATTATTAAACATTAATACTTGACTTTTAAAATAACAAAGTGAAGTCTACACAATGCGTTTTTCTTTAAACAAAAATCAAAAACAAAATTAATAAAATAGTTATCTAATTGACCTCATGTTTAAGAGAAATTCTTTAACAACAACATTTGACAATTTACTTTAAACAAAAACAATGACGAAAGGAGAAAACTAAATGAGCTCGCTCATGTTTATATTTTCCAACAACAAACAAAGGTTACCAAAAGTTATAGCAATAAAAGCTGCAACAACAAAAACAAGGAGATTACAACAAAATGTATAAGGCCTCTGTAGAATGTTAAAAACCAACAACAATCAAAACAATTTCGCAAAATGAAGTAATCTTTTCATAAAGAGTGTAATTGTCTGTATTGCTTTGTTTATACCTTTATGTGTGTGTATGTGTGTTTGTAATTGTTGTAGCGAAATATTATTATGTAAGAATGTATGTATGTAGAGATATGTAGGTATTTTGAGATTTTTATATCTTTATGTTAAAGTTGTAACATCCTGGGAAAAGTTTGTTTTTCTGAGGTTTTTCATCTGTGATGATTGAGCATTCTTAAGCACACATACATACAGACTTACCTTTGTAAATATTAAGTCGAAAATCCAAAATACAAACAAACAAACAAACATGGGTTTATAAAATTGTATGAATGTTTGATTATTAAAAGCTTAAAAATATAGACTTATTGATATATGTATGTATGTATGTATGCTGCCCTGTTTCTCAGTAGTTGTTATTAACCTGTGTTCTACTCTGATTTTGTTTTCCTGTTCATGGCTTATCTTAAGGGCAACGAATATTAAAATGTGTGGCAGTAAAGAATTGCTTATGGGGAAAAAAGAGAGTTTTTGTTTGTTAATAATTTTTTATAAGTCTTTTGTGTAAGTGGAAAACCATAAGAATATAATTTTTATACGATTTTCTGTTTGCCGAAAAGATGTTTGAAGAATTAAGGCAAAATTTTATTCCAAAAAAGAAACACAAAGCTTTAAGCATTGTTTGCTATTGATACATAAGGATTAAAAAAAATGGAAAAAACAAAAAGTAGAACATCTTTAAAAAGTCCTCAACAATGTGTAATCAATTTTTTTAATTGTGCTGCAGTATTTTAAAATCTTTCGTTTTAAAATTATTTAAAAAAACTGAATCTAAAATGCAAAAAAATTCATTTTAATATACCTTAGCTCCCGTCGTTCCTAAAAGGAGCTTTGAATCCCGGGAGATTAAGGCAAGAGAAAGCCTTTGATCGATTCTAATTGGTGATTCCAGGGTGGTCTTTATGTATTGTACTCTAAGTCGTCCCACAAAACTATACCTGATGGTCGCCGGGCAATACCTCCGATGTCTGTTAAGCATCATACTTTTTTTAAAAGACTTGCGAATAGATAAAATTTTTTGCCAAAATCCCCTTAAATTGCGCACTTTTTTGAATTGATTAAAATATAAGAAGCAACATGATCCATTCTATAGTCATATATGAATATAGTAGAAGTAGGGGTTCTTCGTGCCCTTGATCATGTTCTTCTTTAATATTTGTTAAGTTTTTTCCAGCACTGCATTGCTGTTAGTTGGTTGATTTTAATAGTTAATTTTTCCGTTGCTGAGGCAACACTTAATATATATTTTACACAATAAAACTTCTTTTGCATTTGTTATCAGTTTTATTGCACTTTTCACTTTCCTACATTTATTTTCATTAACAAATAAAAAATTTAATTGTTTTCTGATGTTGACATTTCCATAAAGATAAGTTAAATGTACAAAGATATACAATACAAAAGTAACTTCAGAACAAACATAAATTAGAAAAACTTTGTTTCAAATATTTGGGGTATACAAACGGTATGTTATCAAGTCATATTGTCTTAAAGTTTTAATATTTTACAATAGTTTGAAAAAATTGTTGTTGTGCTTAAAAGAAAAAAGTTCTATAATAATAAGACTTTTTGAACTGTATTTATTGTTTTGTCATACACAGAAGAAACCTGAGCCGGGCGGCCGAAACTCTAAGGTGAAGCCGTTGATATAATAAACAAGTGGCAGTCATTAATTTTTAAATATTTTTGAAATTACTTATTTTTCTGTTTTCTCCAGCAGCTGATTCAAATTAAAAATAGCACACTTAATTATGAGCGGATGCTCACAACAGTAGTATTTTTTCGTTTTATTTTTTTAAGGCATATGACTTTATGACTACCTTGTGAATACCCCATATTATAAATATATTAATAAAAAAAGTAATAGCGCAAAACGTAAAGGTTTGTAAAAACGAAAATTAAAATTGTTAAAGTAAATCTTAATTGGCCCAATAATTTTGGAACCAGGTATTACCTTAATTTTTTTTAATATATTATTAATATCAATTGTTTAGTTTCAGACCTTCAGGCTTTAAGTCAGCTTATGGTTTGTAAAAATTTAAGTCCTTATAAATTAAGGCTAAAACATTTTTAATTTCATTTTAAAAATATTTAATTCAATCTAAGAACTTTCTAAATAAATTAGACTCTTGTTGTTTAAAATGTATTTTAAAATCTTTTAATTGAGATTGAAATATTTTTAACAGAGCGCAAAGTCGATTGGCTAAAAGCCAGCTAAAGTTGCCGCCGACCCATCTTAGCATTACTAAGCCGTTGCTGACTAACGCGTAAAGGTTTGGTTAATTTTGAAGCCACTTAGAAGGGATTTCAGATGATTCAGATCCTTAGGAGGTGAAAATAGGCCAACAAATAGAGAAACACCCATAAGTAGGTATCTTATAAACGATAGAAGCAAAATTACTCAAATATAAGTAAACCCATGTCTTTTGGATTATGGGTCTCTTAATATAAAAAAATAAGGTCGAAAGCCACTAAGGCTTCTAAGCATACTTGTTTTACACTTAAGGGCTTGTTTGCATTTTACGATAACATAAGTTTTAAAATATCAATTGAGGATCCTTAAGTCTTATTGCTGTTAGATTAAACCACCTCCAAAGGCCTTTTTATAAAGCTTCGTCGTCGAACTTTCAGCGACTTAAGCTAACTTTTATCCGCCGAAGGATATTTTAGTAGTCAGCTGCCGCCGACCGTCATTGTAGTTCGGCTTCGCGCTCTCTTTTCTAATTGTATTTTTGAAACCTTTTTTTAAAATTTTAATTAAATTTTAAAAATTTCTTATTCAGTTTCAGAATTTGATAATTCAGTTTTAGAAATTTTTATTTGTATTTTGGAAATTAATTTTGGTATTTTTGAATATTATAAAATATTTTCACAGTGTTTTTATTCAAATTTAGAAATTTTTTGCTCTGTTTCAGAACTTTCTATTTAAATTGTAAAATTACATTTTTCATACTCAAAACTCCGAATTAATCTCTAACAATTTTCTTTGTTTTTCTTGTTTCAGATTTTGATTACATTTAATTGCAAAAATGTTAGCAAATCAATCACGGACCATTTGTCCTAATTCATACAACCTAGACATGCACTTAGTTTGAAAAAAAATCAAAACCATATTAAAACCCTTTAACACAAACAAGTGAATGTCTACAAAAAACCAGAAAAGAAGTATAAAAAGTCTATGTCGATGACGACATTTACGACTTTAAAGCTGCTCTTTATGCTGCTTCTACTTACGTTCTTCCACACTACTAAAGGGGAAAGTTTGAACGCTTCAACAAAATTAAATCATATAAAAGAAAACGATTTAAACCAAGAAACATTAGAAGACAATGAGACCAAAGTAACTAAGATAAAACAAAATGTACCATTTAAATCAACAACAGCAAAGCAACAAAATGCTGTTTATTCTTATACACAAGCAGTGGAAAAGAAAACGAAAATATCAGACAACATATTAAAATTAAATAGTAAATTCATGAAACGTTTAAAACGTCAAAAGTTATCAAGTTCCGGCTCAATGGTTATGACTTCCTCGGATGATTTAATAGCCCTAACTCATCATCAATTAGGCTTACCCTCTGTGCCATTGCCACCACCACCACCTTTTCCAAACACCAACTTTAATCTTTCACCATTTAGTTCTGATGCTGGTATTGCTGGCAAATCAATGAATGCTTTTGCATTTCAAAATCATCGCCAACATTTACAAACACCTTTATCTTCGTCGGCACACTTTAAGTGTGGTGGCATACTTAAGGCTCAACATGGTATCATACAGACACCAAATTTTCCACATAAATTCAACACCCCCATCGAATGTGTTTGGATAATTGATGCATCCGAATTGATGCCACCTTCTGGTCATAACATATCGATTGTTGTCTATTTGACCCAATTATATGTTTTGGGTGGCCTTAAATTTACCGAATACATGTACTATTCGGATGATTATAAAGTACCTGCTCATCGTGTCTTTACACTCACCGAAGACGATGTTACGCAGGTGGCTTGGGTACAATTTAATTCACAATATTTGGAGATACGTTTTCGTATGTCTTCACTGGATGGCACACATTTACGTGCCTTGGATCGTTTGTTGGATGTTTATGGTTTCAATATGACATACGAAGTGGAGCCGGTCAAGAGTTATCAGTGCAACACGTTGCAGTGCCGCTTTCTAGGGCACTGTTATGCAAAGGCAGACTTCAGGTAAGTAAGATTTAATTAGACCTAATGTGTTTCTTGGCAGGGATGGAAGTATTCAATTGTTTATTTAGGAAATCATGTTACTTTCTGCGAAAAAATTATTTTTATGTTTAAATTTTTTTCGCTTCTTAAAGCCATTTATGATAAACAAAAACATTGAAAATAGATAAACTTTATAAAACTTAAGGAGGTTTTTAAATTAAAACTATAAAATTTTTTACATATTTCACTTTAAAAAATTAAAAAAAAATTTTTTTAGTTTAAATTAATTGATTTTATTAGAATTTTTTTTTTGCAAATCCTTCTCCAATTTGCTTCAAGCTAATTTTTTTTACATTTGTCCTTCTCTTTGAACTTAATTTTGTTTTGTTGATATAGTGTTGATTTTATTGGTTTATTAGTCATTCTGTTCTTTCATCTTCCGGTCACTGAAACTGTTTGCTTATTTTCAATTCAGTTCAACTCAATTCAATGGCAGTTTTGTGATTTGCTTTTAGGGACAATAATTTTTCTTCTATTGTTGGGTTTAAGGCTTAAGGAAATTTGAATTTTTATGGGCAGACAACTTGTGTGTTGAAAGTTATAGAAAAATGTTCGTAAAAGGAAAACAATTGGCAAAAATCTAGTTAAGGCTTTAATGGTAAAACTTTCAGATAAATGTTTTATATCATGAAATAAAAATAATTTTAAAGATTTTCTTGGAGAACAATTTTTTTTTAGTCAAGAGATTGTGCACGATGTTGAACATTCATTCCCTTAAAGCCTGTCCAAAATAGCCCGCATAATAAATAGAAAATTTTTTATATGAATAAAATGAAAATCTTTAGAGTTTAAAACGAGTTTAGAATTTATTTATGGTCAAAAAACTTTTGTTTATATATCTAGACACATAATTTTAAAATATGAAAAAAGTACCAAAACTGTGCAAATAAAACCTTTTTTCGAGCTTGTTCACAATATATTTTAGATGGTTTAATAGGTTTTCGTTTTTGATCTTAGACCGATTATTTAAAAAGAGTCCCTTATTTCACTTAGTTGACTTTTGATCCCGTCTAAGGTTATTTGCCCTTTATTTTGAGTCTGATAACCTCAAAAAATGCTAAAAGTACCTTTAATATGAAAAAAGTTTTTTCCACTTATTTGGTTGACTTTGGACCTGAATCTAAGTCAGCAGACCCAAATTTTATGTTTCTAGAATCTAAGCTAAAAATAAAAGGACCTACAGAAAAGCTTAGCAAATGTGAAAAAAGTACCTTTTCTCCACTAAGTTATCCTTAATTTTCTTTTTCTGGACTCGAAATCTCAACAAATGCAAAAAAGTATTTTAAATGTCAAAGGTTACTTTTGATTTTAATTGACTTCCAACCTTAAACTGGCTTAGTAGCTTTTAATTTCATCTTTTTAGACAAGAATGCCGAAAAATTTAAAAAAGACCAAAAAAGTCAATAAAGTACTTTATGTCGCCTTGTTTCAACATGGGTTAAGAGCCCATAATTTCATACTTCAGGACTAATAATCTAAACAAGGAGAACTTTAGGTGTAAAAAAGTACTTTTTGCCCGCTTGTTGACTGTCGATCTTAATTGAAATTGATAGTTATCCTTAAGTTTTATAATTCCACAATCTTTATATCGATAAATGCAAAAAAGTACCAAAAAAGTGAAATAGTACTTTTTGTTCAATTAGTTGACAAATACAACTTAAATTATTTTTTTAAAATTCTGTAAGCTTAATCTTAATGTCTTTTAGCCCTATTAGCCTCCGGGCCCGAACGGTATTTAGCCGTGTATGTTACAGAACTTTTCCGATCAATGGTTGCTGCTTCTAATAATTGTGTTGACTGCAAGCACCACACTGGTTTTATCTCATTATGGTAGAGAGAGGTAATTGTATGGTAAGGTTCCAGCCATTCGAAACAAGGAGGTTTTACACTGATCAGCCATACGTGTCTCTTACTAAAGACATTGGAACGACTAATCGATCTTTATCTGAGGAGCACGATTGATACGCATGGCATTAGTAATGATTAACAGGCTTACCTTAGGGTCAAATCTGTTGAGAGTGCGCTTTTTGATGCGGTGGGGTTCATAGAAGAGCGTTAGTGCATGAATGAGTGCAATAGAGGCTTTTGGGAGCGTAGTGGAGAAAGAAGTGGTTTAGGGCAACCTAAGAAATATTAAATGCTTAGCAGCTGGGTAATCAGCTTTGGTTTGGGAAATGATCGCCAGTTATGCCTCCAGAAATTCTTAAGATGAGAAGTGGGAGTTGCAACACTATATGGTGATTTGGATTGACACATCCGTTGTAAGACCAATTTCTACGTACAGTAGTAAAGTGTGGTGGAGGACTTCGGAAAGAGACGACATAAGAAAACATTTGGCAAAGGCCCAGAGATGTATAGTACTTGGCATTACAGGAACCAGAAAAAGTACAGAATAGTTAGTTGGACAAGCTGTCATTTTGGGAAGGGTCAGAGATGGTGGAGTCCTGGGTAATTGTGACACTGCAAGCAATGAGGCTCCTGATAAATTGGCAAGAAAAGGATTTGCCCGGGATATTGGGCGAGGTTGTCAGCTGGAAAGGGTTACAAAAAATGGGTCTCTGTTATGGATTGGTAAGGTTTTCGGTCATGGAAAAGTGGGCCCAACCTGGAGGGACAGGGCTTACTACGGGATCACTAGGCTTCTACGGCCTAGGTTGTGCAGAATGGGGCACTCTCCTGCTGCTCGCACGGCACTGTAATGTGATATATATAACAAGTAAATGGGAAAAAAACTCTTCGGACTTCTGTCGGTTATGCAGCGATGAGAAGGAAATCGAGACAGTGGAACTCCTTACATGCCACTAACCTTGGCTGCAGTTCTGCCACAAGAGATGGCTAGGAGGGTGCTTTTCAGATGAAATTGGTTAGGGCTTTGACTGTCAGCTGGAAAATCATATCATTCATGGAAGGGCTGAATAAATAGGTGATTTCAGCATTTGCGCGTGATTTGACGAACACTGACTTCTTTTGAAATTTTGGCAGCGGAGATCTTGCTTTGTCTTTTTTATTACCATTCTATCGGCAATTTCTTTTGTTGTCCTTATTGCCGTTTCAACTTCTCTGAAGGGATTCATAATGGGCCTACTGCTGTCCTCTCGGTGGAGGTGGCGAATTGCATTATTTACTACTCTTCATAAAGGTACCTTTATTGGGTTTCACCCTTCTTTTTATCTCTTAGGTTCAAAAGTTTTAAAAAGTTCAAAAAACGAGTTATTCTTTTAAGTTTCTTAACGCAATTTAAATTAAGTTTCTAAATTTATTGGGTTTTAAGTTACGAAACGTACCCATGAGTATCAAAATATAATTTTTACACTTTTTTTAATCCTTATGGCGCAAAACTAAATTAAAATCTACCTCTCACTTATCCACTCATTTTTTTTTTAAATCTATTAAAAGTAATTTTATGAATGTTTCGTACTTAACTGGTTAATAAGTTAAAGGTACCAGACATTCAAAAAGTACGGGACATACGTATATCCTTTAATTTTTTGAGTATAATAGGAGGCCTTGGGCTGCGCAATAATAAATAGTTTAGTATATATAAATTGAAAACAAGTGCTATTGGATAAGTTCGTGTTGAGACAAGCGTTAATTTGCTGCAATTCTTCAATAATTCTTATTTTCAGGCTTAAAACAGAAAACTTAAAATTCTTATAGATCTAAAAATTTAAATCCACTTTACTCTAATCTAGGTTTTTTGATTGACGACATACATAATTGTAGCAATTGAGCGGTGTATATTTTTGAAAAAAAACATATAATCTTCTGTGGTTAGTTTCAACACAAATTTCACATTAAAAAATGCGGGTTAAATACTTAGGAAAAAAAATATTTTTTATTTACTTATCTTCAAGCTTAAGCCATAATTAACAACACTCATACGTCATGCTGCACATTTTTAAAAGGACATGTTTCCCACATATTTTTATTATTTAAATACATTCAAAACGACACCCAAAAGCATATTTGATTTTTTTTCTACTTTAATTTTAAATAAAAATATTTATGCCTAACTTAAGTATAACATAAAAAATGGTCTAATTTTATAAATATACTAGCTTACCCGTCCCGGCGTTGCGCGGGAATAATATTAAAATGTAAAGTTTGTAAAGTTTGAAAGTAATTGTCTAACTTAAAAAAGTGCATATAAAACTCGGGGAAAATTACGGCATTCGATTCAACTCGAAATTTTGATCGTTTTGATGAGCTGCTTATGCTTTTGGTATGTAAATTTTTACACGAAATACCCTTTAGTGTTGTTAATAAAACTTTTACATAAACATTAAACCCATAAACAATATTGCGTGAAATTATGCAAACAAAACCTAACAAAACAAATCTGGATTATTAAGTTTAAAATTATGTACTATACAAATATTAATAGTTAAGTTTGTATTTTATAAAAAAATGACGGGTCGTTAGGTACTTAATAAAACGCTATTTTACACTCTGTTAGGAGCTTTTCCATTTAGTGCAAAAATGTGTAAATTTTATCCACTTAGGGCCATAGTACCCGTAGGGGGGGGATTTCCAAGTGCAAGCCAGAAAATCCAGCAAACCAGAAACCTGGGATTATTTGATTGTTAAAGCAAAGGCTAGTTTGTTTGAAAACTGCCAGCGTTAAGAATTGGAAGGCGAACCTTTTGGATTACTTAGTATATGGAGCTTAAAAATATCTTCCCCTTAGAACTACCCTGTTGGTATTGTTGCTCCAATAATATTGCCATACACAGGGTGTCCGCCGGAAAGGTGGTTTATATGCACAAACCTTGCTGCTCAGATATCCCCACAAAAAGAAGTCTGGAGCAGTCAAATCAGGCCAATCATCATCACCATTTCTTAAAAAAACTTATTGTGGAAAGAGATCTCGGAGAAATTCCATTGTAATCCTAGCTGTATGCGATATCGCTTCCCATTACGCCGTTTTCCATTTTAAGAAAGTAAGCTCCAATGATTCCTCCTGACCAAATTGCACACCAAACTTCCACTTCTAATGGATGCAAAAGTGTTTGATGGATAATTTGAGGGGGTTCTATTACCCAGAACCGACTATTCTGGCTATCGACATATCCACTCAAATGAAAATATGCCTCGGCACTCATTAATATTTTTTCATGAAAAACGGGGTTGTCATGTTTTATTGTTTAAAACACGTTGGGTTACTGAATATTTTTTCATAATAAATTTGCCATGTCTCTACTTCATGACTGAAAAATACGGGCTGTCGAGATTAACGTTTACCAAACTGGCGGTAAAATAAATTAGTATAACTTGCCGGCGGAGTATAATTACATTTCAAGTGTTTTTCAAAAGGAGTTTAAAGTTTTCTTATATTGTTATACCCAAATTTTATTATGTTTTTGTAAAAAAATTTGGTACCTTAAAAAAGCAAAGGCCTCAGACCTGCCTCTAATTATACCGATTGCCACATAATCACTTCCTGAGTCTATTAAAACATGTCAGTCCGTCAGTCCGGCTGGGAGTTAATGTATTCTTGTGAACAATGTAGAGACCGCATTTTTGCAGATATTTCAATGAAATTTGGAACAGATAAGTATTTTGGCATAGCAAAAAAGCATGTTGTTTGTGGTGATGATCAGTTAATTTTTTGACCTAGCTCCCATACAAAAGTCCTCCGGGACTTAGCGTTTTAGGCTATAACTGGCTCAAATATTGCTCTATCTTCAAATATTTTTGCACGTTTGTCCATCTCTATGCCACTAACTATTGTACCGAAAAAAATAAACATTATAGGTCAATTTTTGAGCTTCATAAATATCGCAGCAATAGAAGAACCAGTATGAAGACTGTAATTTTTGTGGGCGCGGCAACCCCTAGTTCTTTTCCTTTAGAATTTTAGAATTAGAGGCCTTTTATATGTGTGCCAAGTTTGAAAAAAAATCGGTGCAATAAAAGTACCAACAAAAAAAGTTTAATTTTTGTGGGCGTGGCACAGCCCACTTTTTTACTTCCAAAATTTTAACTTTAGAAGCCGTTTATATGCGAACTAATTTCAAAAAAATTGGTCTGGAATAAGTGCCTATCATATAATTTTTGTTTTTGGGGGCGTGGTCCCGCCTCCTTTTTTGCCTTAAAATTTTTTTCCGTTAGAGGCCTTATAAATGTGTACAAAATTTTGAAAAATCGGTGCAACATATGCACCAGTATTAAAAGTTAGTTTTTTGCAGTAGAAGTATAGTTAGATTTAAAGTGCTGTGGGCGTGGCACCTCCCCTTTTTCCAAAAACGTATAGCCTATCGCACACCCAAGGCTTCAAGGTATTTACATTCCAAATTTCATGAAAATCGGTCCAGCCGTTTAGGCGTGATTGCGTGACAAACAAACAAACAAACAAACAAACTTACACCTTGATTTTATAATATATATAGGGACTCTGCCCTTAACCTAATGGGGGGTTAAGAATCTTGATTGTTACTTTTATTAAACTAAAAGCTTTAATAAAAAAAATCTTTTTTTCTATTTTTTCTTAAAGCAACTTACAGCACTTGGCTGTAGCCCTTTTACCTTTTCTATGTTTTGTTGACAAAGTGTTTTGAGGGTGTTTTCCCCTATGTTTGAAAGGCCATTTAATTTCAACATATCTTCAACCTAATTCAAATAAATGTTTAGTAATTTGTGACCCTTTTTGTTTGCTTTGTTTATGGGCAAAGGTAAAAAGTGCTGCAAAAGAAAAAAAAGATGCGGCACAAGTAAATATTTGAGATTTTTTGTTTCTAGATTTGATTATCCTTTAATAGTTCGCTTTGTTAAGACAATAAAAGAGAATGACAAATAAACAAAAATAAGTTTAAGTTTTGTCTTGCCTGTCTTAACCATAAACAAATCTAAACAGCACACGCACTCACATGCTAGAGTAAATAAAACCTTTTACGGATTTAAGTAAGAATTTTTAAATGTCTGCTTGTAGGTCTAATTTATATGCAAGAGTAGATACATATGTATATGTTTGTTAATTTGAATATGGCTTTGCGTAGGTTGTAGTCCTTTTAAGCTGTTTGGTATTATTAGGTGTTAGGGGACCCTTTTGCTTCTTTCATTTTTTGTAAATTTTTACTTTTAAGTAAATAGAAGTTTATTAGCCGCCCTAATGGCAGCTTAAAGTATTACGTTACTTGCTATAAAATTTGTAATTTTTAATAAATTCTGTCAGATAAAGATGAAATTTTTAAAAATTTAATTTTTTAACAATGAAGATATTTATTAACTTGTTGTTTGAAATCAAGATTAATAACTACGTACGTATGCCAATTTCTATGCTAAAGTAGAAATGGTTACCAAATCTCCCAACTTAAGTTCTATCTGTTTAACTTCACAATACTGTTACTAAATGTTGAGTTAATTCTAAGCTGATAAGTAGAGGTAGTCCTGCATCAATGCCAAAATTATTTTATTATTATTATCATAGATATTAAAATGTATTTAAATAATATTTTGTTGCTTTTTAATGCTAATATTACTATAAATACCCATGTCAATGCCCTTACCTAAATTATGCCAAGTTCTAGGCAGCTGTTAGTGCCTTAAACACTTGATTGTTTATAACATTTCCATAGTTTGTTTTAATGATCCCAGTTATTTTGTTTCTGAATTTCCATAAAAACAACAATATTAATGTTAAAGTGAAATATTATATTTCCAGTCTATTAAAGGTAAATTTAAAAAAATTCCAATTTGTTTTTTCAAGCTCTTTGAAAAATTTAAGCATACAAAACTTTTTATATACAAGGTTGGCCAAATGAAATCACCTTATGTGAAGATGCAAATAGCGGCCATATTAAATCTGTTTCCACATTTGTAAAAATAACAGATGTAGAATGCAAACGAACAATCCATGAAGCGATATACTCCCCAAGAATGCGAAATAATCGTGTCTATTTTATTGCGTAACAATTCGTCTGTGGTATTGGCGCAGCGCGAATTCTGTCGCCGGCACAGACTGCGCAAACATTGTGCCGTTTGGCCACCAACATTGAAAAGTATGGGACCCTACAAGACGCTACCAGGGTGGCCGGCCCCGAGGCGCCCGTTCTGCCTACAATATCGCCGCTGTTGGCAAGGATGTCGAGCTGTCGCCAGAAACGTTAAACAGACACCGTGCCTTGCAATAAGCCATCAGCCGGTCGTCCCTATGGCAAATCTTGGTCAAAGAATTGCGCACGTTTCCGTAAAAAGTCCAGTCCATGTATAAACTGCTGCCTGTTGACAGCCAAACACTTGTAACCTACGTCCAAGTCATGCTTAATCTCGAGGCCGGAGACGACATTTTTTGACCAAGATCATAATGAGCAAAAAGGCTCATTTCCACTTCAGGGAGTACGTGGGCAAGCAAAAGTATCATTTCTGAAGCACTAATAATATAAAAAGAATGCAGAAAGAGTCATTAAACTCACTCAAAGGGACTGCATGGTGCACTGTTCAGCCTGGAGAAGTCATCGGGCCATTTTTCTCGAGGACGCCGCTGGTCAAACGACAACAGTGCGCGCTATAGGGCCAAGATAGCCGAGTTTTTTGTGCCGCAATTTAAAAAACTAGGACTGAAGAACTTGTGGTTCTAACAGGATAAAGCAACGCAACACACTACGGGAGCCACAACTGATATTCTGAAGATGGCATTCCCTGGTCGCCTTAACCCTCATTTTGGCGATTTACATTGGCCCTCAAGATCGTCAGATTTAACTGCTACAGACTTTTTCTTGTGGGGTTTTTTAAGTTCCAATAAAACGTAAGCAAACTCGAGACCCTAGAAGGCTTCAAGGGCAACATTCGACATGAGAGCGAGAATCTGACGCCCGAAGTTCTCGCAGAAGTAATGAAAAATGCCATAAAACGAGCCCGTAGAGCAATTAATTGTGACGGAGCCCATTTGGTCGATATCATCTTCTCGACTTGACTAACAAAATTTAAATAAACATTAACAAAAAAGCAGAATCGAAGTTTTTCATTTAGAAAATAATGAAAGCCAAGCAACCTCGGATGAATTCTTTTGGCCCACCTTGTACATATAAATTAACAGTTTTTGTTTTAATACTATTTATATCAATGACTTATCAATATCATTGCTTTTGCAATATTTGGATCTCTGCTACTGTTAGAATCAATAAAAATATCAATTTCAGTTTTAATACATTAGAAAACGTTTGAAACAATTAATTTTAAAAATAGCAAGAGTGCCCCAGGTGCACTGGCCCTTGATTATGGTAGAATTTTGTTGAAGTTTAGGGTTTTATATGGATCTATTAACTTTGATTTTGTATGGAATTCCCCTTTGAAAGTAGATATAGAAAGTAGGTTTTGTTTGGAATATGTAAGAGAAAAAATTAATGCGGGTCTTCCTTTAATTTTAGGTCTCTAGGGACAAGATCCTTGCACTTGTAGGAACTTTTGTGGATTTTCGCCCTTTACCTCCACCCTTAATCCCAGTGCGCAGTCAGTAGTCCCCTCTTCACCCCTCCCATTATATGACTCAAGCAATTTTTTTCTGAACCTTACAAAACTAGAGATTCTAATGCATTAGAGCGTCCCCATAAAACGTCCCCAGCTTACTATTTGAGTGGTTAAATGTAAGACTGACCTGCAATGTATCTACTTTTGTCCTCTTATAAGAAATATTTTTGACCAATATCCATGCGTTTTATTTAAAAATAACTTACCCTTTTAAAACCTTGCAAGACACTGATAAAATTTTTTGTGTGTTTTAATTTCATGATTTATATTTTCGATGATATTCGTGTTGTTCGACACTGTGAAGGCACCAAAAGCTAATATGGCCCTAAGTTCCACTTGTCCATCATCTTTAAATTATTTTGTTATATTCGTCGCAGAATTTTTGATTATTTTAAAAATATTTTTTTCTTTTAGTTATTTTTTATATTGATTTTCTGCACACCAGCAGTTATGAAAACATTTTTTAGATCCAAAATGCAATACAATCAAATGATAACATTTATTATTTACAAAATTTTTTTTGCAAGAAACTATTTTACTTCTGCTGAAACAATTTATATAGTTTTTCATTTAGATACAAACAGAGACCCCACAGTTGTCAGTTAAAACAAATCAACAACAAAATTAAAAAAGGGACCAAAAGGATCATGTCCACCATTGTAGTATAAAGAAGGAGTATAGAAAGTACATTTTGACGATAACTGTATGGGTCCATGTGTTTTATTAAATCTGCTTCAAATGTACAGTTATATATATACATACATTTAATACATTAAACCATACATATTTATGTCTATGTAGGGTGCGATTGTGTTTTTAATTAGGGTACAATAATGTTGAGCATTAACGTAAAAATATTTATTTGAATATTTTTTAGTTTTTACCATTTTTAATAATAATTTAAACATTAATTTGTTGCTAAAGGTTTTATTTTATTAAATTTCTAAAGCTTACATCTATAGGCTGCAATGTGGGGGAAATTGTAGCATACTTTTAGGATTTCAAGAAATTTCTGCTTAAGCTAAACTTAAAGGTAGATATTTATATATATTTATATATAGGTATATTATGACCTACCTTAAGAAAATAAGTTTTGAAATATTTTTTTTTTGTTTTCAAAACTTTCTATTAATAAATTCTACTTTAAAACAAATTTTTATTTCCATTTTTGTTTATGTATTTTGAGTAGGACTTAAACTTTTCCCTTGACTACCAAGTATTAGTATTTAAGTTAATTGTTTTTTTCTCACTTCATAATTTATAGCTGCACAAACTTTCTCCTTAGGAAACCTTAAAGATGATGTAATAAAAACAAATATTTTAAGTAGTCGTTTACTTTTACAAATAAAATTATGACTTTAAGACAAAGTAAATTATATTAAAAGCAACAATAAGGTTTTTGAGTTTAATCTGCTTAATTAAATTTTTATAGGAAAACATAAAAAAAAATCTAAAAAGAAGATAATTTAATTTACATTCAAAAGGTTTTAAAAACAAAACTTAAAGAAGTAAAGCAATTATTTGTCATATCATGTTATTTTAAATTTAAACTTAATTTTTTTATTATTTATTAAATTAAGGACAATTTTATCTCCTTATTTTTTAAGCGGTTTAGTTTTTAACTTTAAATGCAAAGAATTCAATTTTTCTCCTAGCTCCTTTAAATTGCTTAGGGCTTAATTGAATAATCATTTTTACTTTTCTTTATCAGATACAAATAAAAATATGAAAAAAGTTATCAATTTATCGCTTCATCTGTGATAGTTTAAATTCGCTGGGTTTTTATATTCTTTATTTCCTCTTTTCAAAGCTTTGAAGGGATTATGATATACAAAAGATAAATTTCAATTAAAAAGCAGAAAAAGAGCAGCTTAAAAGGAATTGTAAAAAATGTTTATTTTAGCCACCTTTTTGAATTTTAAAACAATAGTTGAATGACCATAACAAAAATTTTAATAGTCATTGCATAACAGATGAAAAATTAAGCAAAAACAATTCACAATAGAATAGTCAAAAGGATGTTGGATGGAAAAACATTAATTGGTTCTTCATCACCACCACCAACCAAAAAAACTTTAAAAGAGATAAAGTCTCTATGTAGGGGACAAGATGAGTAAAACAAATTTAGCAAGAATTAAAAAGCTTTTCCCCATTTGCAATTTAATAAACCTGTTTAAACTTATAGGGAAACTGATCTCTAAAGACATTATTAAAAAATGCAAAACGACATATTTGTATTATTTATCATAGCTAAGATGAGCTGTGTTCCATTTACTGGGCACGTGGTAGTTAAGTCTTTGAAATAACTGATTTAACACCCAAAAGATTTAGAAATTCAGCGATAAGCAGGCTTGTTAACATATCATGGGGCAATATTGCTTAAGTAGTGGCACGTTTGCATTTAATTCTTCAGTAATAGCTTTGATATTGAACCAATACTATAACTCGAAGTTGAAGTTTTTCCAATGCATGCCTACCTCTGTTTTTTGCCAACTGGTCCACTTCATATTTTGTTCCTACTACAGCACACCATACCAGATATCCGTGTGTTAGAATTAAGCGTACTCATGCCATATACATTCATTTGTCTATGCTGGAACCAAGCCCCAATTTTTTGCCAAGCATAGTACGACAAGTGCAGTAGGCTATTATAGCCCTATTAACCTTGTGCTGAGTATTCAGTTTCTATAATAACTTAAAATCGAAGGCAATATCTAAATGTTTTGCATTATTCAAAAGGGTAGCTATGCAGTTTCCTAACCCCTGTATAGTAAAGCTTTGAAACTTGGCCCTTGTCTTGAACAGTAATTGTTTAGTATGTCTGGGTTAACTCTTTGACAGTTATCTTAAGCTTATTTGCTATGCAGACCCACAACTTAAGGCATAATTTCACTTATAAATTCTAGAAATTGTCTCGATTCTAGTATCACAGCATGGTCCAAGCTGGGTAAGCTACCATAACCCTGGGGCATATTCTGTTCCCCTATTTTTGACATCTTTCTTTCGACATCGGCATGGATACTAGTCAGTAGCTGTTATACCTTTCAACACATAGTTTCCTAGGAAATATACTGCAGAGTCTAAGAGTCATGATGTCCTGAAAATTGTCTTGGATTTGGGGAAGAGTTAAACCATCAGTAATTTTATATAAATAAGGAACTCTTTTGTGAGTCTCGTTACTGGCTGCTCAATAAGACTTAGATCTGATCTGTCATGTAGTTGCTGCTGAATTTCTTATACCAAATAATTTGACCATACCCACGCATGAGCTTTTTTTTTGGCATCGGTTCCAGGTGCTGACCCTCTTGCAATAAATTGTAAAACTATTCATCAAATAAATGACTTTATTCAACTGGTTTTTTAATAGTGATCCACTGAAATGTTATATTTTGAATAACGAAAACAGTTTTTGTTTGTTTTTTTTTTCTGTTTGACTTCTTTTGTAAATTTATAAATATAGACTATAAGTCTCCAAATAACTTATATGTTACATTTAAAACTAAGTATGCCCCGATTAAATGTCTTTAATATTTATAGAAATAAAGTACAGGATTTCTGGAGGCAAACATATATTATTAAATATGACTCCTTCAAAAAAAGGAAAGAGGAATAAGTCGTTAGAATTATCGATTGCGCGGATTTTTTCGTCTGTGAATGTCCCACGTATAGGGCCCAGTCCATCTTCTAGGACTCCTAAAAACATTGAACTGGTTGAAAGCAGTTTGCGTGAAAATACTCGACTTTCAGTAAGGAAAAGAGCAGCCTTACGGGGATTTCCAAAAGCAATTATTCATGAAATTTAAAAAACGGATCTGAAGTTTCATCCTTTTGAAATTCAGAACTGAAAGAAAGCGACTTTGATTTATCCAAAAATTTTTGTGAAACAAGTTTGGAGCGTTTTCGCACCGTAAATCAAATTTCTTGGAGCGATGTGGATCATGTTCCCCTAAGCGGCAACATCAAGAAGCAAAGCTGCCGTTACTGGTCTCCAAAAAACCGCAACTTTGGATTGAAACATCAAAAACCAATTCATTGCCCCAGGAGAACCCTTTGGTTTATTTTGTCAGCGCATGAGATAATGGGAGCCTTTTTTTCGAAAATTCTCGAGGCCAGGCAACGAAAATTGACGGTGAAAATTATCAATGCATGATAATGGAATTGTTTTTACCAAAATTGCGTGCTCATCCATTGTACTCTTCACACACGTGGTTTCAACAGAATGGGGTCACTGCACACAGCCAGAGCTAAGATAAATTTTCTTTTGGAAAATTTCCCCAAAAACTGGGGCAAATTGTAGCATTCGTTTTGAATCGAAATTCTACTTGAGTGATGGAATTGTCAGGGCTTTTAATATAGAGATTTTAATTTAAATTTTTTCATTTCGATTTGCCTCCTGATCGGTCATTTTAGGGACATCTCATGGCCAACGAGGTCGCTCGATCTTACCTCCATGGATTTTTCTCATGGGGCTACCTTAAATAGAGGGTTTATAATGATTTCTTGAGGCTTTAAAATAAAATATTCATCGACAAATCGGCTCAATTGCATAAAGTTTACTGCAGCGTGTTGCGCATAAAACAAGACTCGGTTTTGAACGTGTGCTCAACTCGACGGAGGACATCTGGATGACATGCTCTTTAAAAAATTAAATCTGCATTTCCATTCTCTCGTTCAATGCTTTTAATTCAACTTTGTGTCAACTATTACGTTTTTAATTTAAGTTTGCAAACATAAATCTGCCACCAGACACCCTGCAAAAACGTTAAAACGATTCCTTAAATATTTTTAAAAGTTGAAAATTTTTACATAAAACAGAAATTTTAAACAAAATAAAATTATCCCAAGGTCCAACAATGTTAGTAAAAATAAATAAATTTGCAGTTATTGGGTTAACAAAATTTGACTGCCACCAGCTTTAACAAATTCTTAAAAACTTAATATTTAATTCTATTTGCTGTTAAACATTCATCAAACATTAAGGCTAAACAAATCTGTTCTTTTCTATTTAACCGCTTTTTTTATGGCAAAAAAAACATATATAAAAATTTGTGTGGCTAAGAAAACGATAATAACATTTTAAAACAAGACATCAAACAAAGGACTTTTAGATTTATTTAAGGTTGAATAAAAGAAAAACAAACGACACACCAACACACTTAACGTTAAACGATAACAAAGGAATTGAAACTTTATTGAGTTCCCGAATTGAAAAAATGAAAAGCTACTCAATGTGACAAAAAGTAATAAATTGTTTAAGTTGAGGCCGATAAATAAAATTCCACAGAAATGTAGTTTATTTTTTATATGTTTTAAGAAAGGCAGAGAAAGAGTGAGGGAGAGAAACACAGAGAGGGGAAAAAGTAAGAGCGAGAAAGCAAATAGAAAAAATTTATGACTGCCGCTGATTTATCCATGTTAACAGAATCTGTAGAAGTTAAGGTTTATTTCCTGATATCAAGTTTGTTAAAGTTTTATGATTTTTTTATTTCTATTTTTAAAGGTTTTTAATGTCTGCAACCACTTAATTTTATTCTAACCAAAAAACATGGTAAAATAGTTCATTGAGGTTAGAATTTAATTTCATGTTTGTAACTGATTGACAACATTTACGAGTCTTGTTACTCTTTAATGAAATATGATTAAACCACTCGTACTAATTTAGGAATTTATTTTGTTTTGTGGATTTGGCAAGTGACAAGAGTTTTTTGATTTCATAAAAAAAATTTTGGGTCATTTAACACAGTCGTTATAACCTTAACAATACAAAAAAAATATAAAGTTACATAATTAACTAAGTTTTGGGAAATTTTTAATTAATGTCTGAGTTTATGTTTATGCCAATGTCAAAGTTTAATATTTATTATTACGTTCAATTGGTTTATTATGAATTTGTTATACCAGGTAATGGAACTAATTATCTTTTACTTTATAAAGTGTAGAACCAAACCATGTTTTTATATACAACTAAGAGGACTTGCACCAAACCTTGATAACATTCCAAGTGTCATAGTATAAGCCAATGTTAGCAATGAAAACCCAGTCTAGCTTATGTTACCCTGGCCTATTCGAGGAATAGGGCCAATCAGAATACCACTCTCTTATGGCAGGATATAACAACAAAAATGGTAGTATAGGAAGTCTTAAAAGGCAACAATAATATTCAAAAGTATTTAGAAGGCCTACGCATGCGCTTTTTTAACAAGGAGTTTTAGACTTTAGCAAGAAACTTTTATTCCTTACAAGCCACGTCATTATTAATACAGGAGTAATACGCTTAGTAATCAAACTTT
Organism: Melanophora roralis; assembly: GCA_963583895.1. Taxonomy (NCBI): domain Eukaryota; kingdom Metazoa; phylum Arthropoda; class Insecta; order Diptera; family Rhinophoridae; genus Melanophora; species Melanophora roralis. Next base: position 4,170,560 of record OY757188.1, on the reverse strand, counting down.
CTTCTTCTGCGGATAGCTCCATTTTCTTCCAGAGAAAAATCTTATGTTTACCTAGATTTAGAAAACCTAAGGTCCCTTAATTTACAGAAACTTAAATAAGCAAGAAAAAAGCTCAGGTTGGCTTTAAAAGAAATTAAGGCTGCACCTAATGATTGCAATCCGGACAAGTGAGTCCTGCGCCACTTCTTTTTAACAATCTTATTTATCAATAATGACTTGGATATTGGCTTTTTAGCTGTAAATTGCTGCTGGGTTTTGCAGAACAGACAAAAAAAGCTCACAATTAAAAAGGAGTCAAACCTGTTAAAAATTCACAGCAACAATTTGACAATATAAACTTTATATTGTATTGGTCGACGAGAAAACTAGTGTTTCGCCTCAGGTTAATATAAGCCAGAGATAAAAAGCTTTGGGGGTTCAGGTTGATGCTGCTTTCTAAAGGAGTTTTCACATAATAAAGCCTAAAGCCTTTATCTAGTGCCTGGTTGCATTATTGCTATAGAGACTTCTTATTCTTATTTGGAATTCGCACAGAGGTGGAAGAAATTTTTAAAAAGAGTTTAGCAACAGATTTATTAACATGTCTCAGAGTATGCAGAACCAGCTTGATACCTTTTAATTTTGCAAAACGCTGACTTCCACGTCCTGAGCATACCGGATCACACCATGTTTAAGCTCAGTTCCTTCTTTCAGCACATTGTTCTGTCGTGTTAAATTTTCAGCTTTAACAGTTACAAATGTTTGCGTTGATCGTCTTGTCTAAATAAATCTGCGGCATTTGGCGATTTACTGAAGGAACCTGATCGGGTAGTTTTAGTGCATAAATACGTAAAACGCAACGCATAATAACGCAGACAATTGTATGGAAAAAATTAAAATTTAAAAAACTTTTCCATACTTTTTGTTTTTGTTTTGGGGCGTAACGTTTTAGGAAATAAGGGGGTTTGTCTTTGTCTTGGACTCAATATTTTACGTGAAATTTCCCTACATCGGCCTTTAAGAGATAAATATCTGCAGTTCGGGTGAGAAGTCCAGATATGAGAATTTTTTGGCTACATTTCGTAGATTGTTGGATTTTTCAATATCAATCGGTATGTTAGTATAACCCGTTAGAAAAATCCCGACATGTACATATATGTTTTCCTAAATCTTACTCTTCACTTACTTCTTCCTTTTTAAACATCCCTTAGACCCATTGGAGGTGAAGGGAGGTGTTCCTTTTGTGGCAAATATTCTTCCTCAATTGTTTCGATCCGCAAACGTTTAATTCAGCAAAGTAATGGCTAACGCGCTGTGTGCTATGTTGTTCTGCCATGATTGGACCCTTTCTCCTCCAACTTAAATTTAATGGATAAAACATTTGTAGGTCGTTTAAATGATGCCAACAGTAGAATGAGAGGCCAATGAAGATTTCTATTTATAAGCTGCATTGGGTAGTTATTTTTTGATATGTAATGGAGACTAAAAGGCCTCACAGTTATTATGTTCTCACACGGTAGTGAGAAATAAACTTGCCTTCATCCTTGTTAAGCCAGAAATGAGCCTTATTTAATGTGGGGTTATATGGAACTGACAATTAATTAGCCTTTCCGCTCAAGAAGAATATTTTCGAATGCAAGTTTAAGCATGCCGTTCTTGGTTGATTACGTAGTTAAGGTATAACAATTTTAAATGGTACCAAATATAAATGAGACAATAATAGTCTAAGTTACAAACAGTCCAAGTATAACTCATACAATCAAAAGATTTTAATATTTCCATTTTTATTTTTTATTTTTTTACTTTGATTAAATTTGTCAACGACTTCAATAAGAAAAGGGAATACTTTTGATTTAAATATTTCAAAAAGAAGTTATCCCTTCGTTAACCTAAAAAATATTTCAATATTGTTTTTATTACAATATTTTATACACAGAATTACTTTACATTTCTTTGTTTAACTTTTGACATTTACATCGTTAACTTTAATATATTCATAAAAAATACGAGGCCAAAAAAACCAAATAACTAGTTGCTTTATTTAAGGATTATTCTAGGAAGACTAAGCTCAAATTCATGCAATTGCATTTTTTTGTCTTTTTTAAAAATTAATTCTATGAATTTTATGTTTTTGTATGACTTTGTAATAACCTTTTTTCTTTTTAACAAAAAGCCAAAGTGGCTTTTTACCGAATGATATGACAGCCACAGCAGTATCTTTAATTTTTGAATGCTGAATAAAGCAGATTATAAAAATGTAAACATTACTTTATGGGTACTAAACTCATTCATTCCTTTTACAAAATATAGCAAAGTGGAGCAAACAAAAAAAAATAAGTAAAAAACTGAAATGACGACAGTTAAGTAAATTGTAAATATTGGCAAAAGATAGCAAATATTAAAATGAATAAATGGACAACTAAGAGAAAGAGCACAAAAAAAATAAATGTCATAAACTGAATTCAAATAAAAGAAGAAAAATATTAATCTGGTTTTCTTGGAAATTGGCTTCATAAATATATTGATGGTGCACCCAGACGTATGAGCGTTTTTGATTTAGGGAAAAAATTTAAAATCGATCATACGCTCCAGTGTTTTAAACATTTAAGTTTAACTTTAACATTTCTACTTTATTAATTATATTGAACAGGATTTTAAATAAAATTTTCGCTTGTTTTTAACAGCAAAATTTTGAAGACAAAAATGTTTTATAAATAAATTTTTTAAGTTTTTGTTTTTCAAACACTTGTCTTTGCTTTAAGGTGTCTGATTTGACGAATAAAACGTTTAAATTCATGGCATATTTTCCTATTTTTAGATTTTTTATTATAAAATATTTAAAAAGGTTACTAAGCTAGAAATGTTATTAAAATTGATCAACTATTTAGTTTTTATTTCTTCTATGCTCTCTATTTTGTATTTCTGCTGGGCGTTTATTTTCAAAGATATGATAACCACAACAAGCACCACAATTAATATTTCCCCCTAGTCCTCATTTTTGTTTGTGTTCTTTTACAGTTAGTTTTGCTGGTTAAAAGAATATTAAGTGCACAAAATTATTAAAAACAAAATGTGAAAAAAGAGTTTACACAGACTCACAAATTATATTTTATATTTGAAAGTTTAAGCCCAATAACAAATATCTTTGGGCATAAAAAATTTAATATTTTTTGAGGAAAGATAATTTGTTTTACCATTACCTTGAGCAATATTTTTACTTTAGTACTGAAAGCAGAAAACTTAGCCCCAATTATTGACATTAAATTTCTTGATTAAAACCGGAAAGCTCATATGTCAATGACAGCATCACTTTTCATTCGAGACACCATTTCGGGCGTAAAATTCAGCATCGCTGGGGAGCTGGGCAAGACCACCTTTTCTTTCAACTAAAGTCTACTTCTCTTATATGCTTATAAGTATCTAATAACAAAGAACTCTTGTAGGTTGTGTAAGATTGCTGTACATTATCACTCGAAGTCCCAAATTTGAGCCCGTTATTACATACTTTCGTTCTCAGTTTCCCAGCTTGCGAATAGCAACATCAATTACATGAACCTTTCAACTAAACCATGAAACACTAGGACATTTTGTTTCCCATGGTACCAGATAAAACTCTGGCTGTCATAAAATTCCTAACGTACGTTGTAGTCATACACTTAAAAGTGTTTGGAAACCTTAATCAATGCCAAGCCATACTAAAAAAATAGTGAGAAAGTATATTTTTTATTATTTAATCTTTGCCTCTGGCGAACTAACAATAAGTGATCAAATCTTAAAACTAAACATGTAGTTAATATAAGTCCAGCTAGTACCAGACCATAATTTAAGTTCTCATAATAAAATTAATTACTTTTAGTAGTTTCATCTTAGTGCAATAGTATCCCTTCTTTTTAGATGAGTATGTCCACTATGTTGCAAAATGTTTCGAACAAGCAGATTTGGATGTGTTTCCAGCTTATTTTAATACTTTTTTACAAAATTAAGGGTTTCGCATTTAACTTGTAGAGCTTGTAGATGTTGCTGTTTCAAATGAACCAAGGAGTACCAGTTATTATTCTTAGGATTTTATTTTGATGGCGTTGAATTTTAAAATGTTTGAGGAGGAAGCAGTGCCTCATTAATGTATTCGGTAGCACCAAATTGGTTTCAAAATTGAGCACAGAGTTTCTACCAATTAGCCAGTGGATATGGGCCGTTTTAAGTTTCAGTTGCGTCAACTTCGCATCTATATATGACTTCCATGTGAGGCGGTGATCCGGGTAAATGCCAAGATATTTCATCTCAATTTTTTGGGTCACCGTTTGGTTGTTAATAAAAATTGGGGAGAACGTTGCGTAAAGTAAAATCGACGTTGGTGCATTTTTGTTCATTTATTTTAATACCCCATAATTTTGCCCATTTCTTTACTTGGGGTACGAGATATTGAAGTTGTCTTGAGACCTATGTAGGGCCCTTATTTTCACTGAGAAAGGCGGTATCATTAGCAAATGTCGACGTTTGAATAAAATTGTTTAAGGCTATATCTGCTGTGTAAAGCAAATACAGAATTAGACCTAATATACTCCCTTGAGGTACTCCTGCCCCTATTGGTTTAGGACACCTAAAGCAGTTTCCTTCCTTTATCATAAATTGTCAGCCAGTTATGTACTTTTTGAATCGGTTAAATATATTCACTGATAAGTTCATCTTTAACTTGTTTAATAGGGCTTTATGTCAAACTTTAGCAAACTCTTGGGAGACATTAATAAAGTGCACGGAACAGTATTTCGTTTCCTATGAGGGAATTAAAACAATAACAGTACTGCGAGAAAAATAACGATTTTTAAAAATGCTCTACTTCAAGTTCTGCAAAATATTGTTTTAAAACTAGTTTTCCTAGACTCTGCGGTTATACCAGTAATTACTCTTAAAATTTTATAACTTATAATTCTATACAAATAGTTATACAAGAATTAAAATGAACAGTTTTTAAATAACGCTCGATTCAAAAATAAATATCCAACAAATAAACTGGAATGCTTCATTAGCTGTTACGCGTTTTTAATGCCGGAACTAAACATTTTTTATATGTTTTTCGTATATTTTCAATACATTCCATTAAATTTGTTTTGGCATTTTTTAGATTTTTTAAATTTTATCACTACTTTTATAACAGCATATTATATTGAGTAGAGTGTTAGACCTGTTAACTGTCATTTCAGACCATCTTTTATAAAATAAAAGAATAAAAAGTTAACAAAATACATTATGTAGGGAAAATCTAATAGTAAGATTTGGCAAAAGATTTATAATTTGCCAAAAGATTAAAATCATAAATTTTAGTTTAATTTGATTTTGGAAGAAGATATAAAAAAGACACAACAACAAATTGAATGATTTTTTAATATAATAAGAGGAAATAAAATTTTTAAAGTAGGCTAATGTCCTTATACTTCCATGCGTACATTACACATATTCATACACATATGTACATTTATTCAAAACAAAAATATTTGTCCAGGAACTTCAGTAAAACTTTGTAGTTTGAGAAAGTTTTTTTTATAAAAAAATCAATAAAGCCTTAAATTATTTCAGATTATTGCCAGACAAATATTTGAATATGTTTATGATAAATTTTGAAATCTAACTTTTAAGTTTATTCAACGAAATTTGTACAAAAGTTTTTGTTTAGTTTTAGAATTTGTCATTATTGTTACAAAGCTATTCATTCCAACTATTTGTCCATCTCCACTTTAAATATCACGTACACATGCATTTACACATGCATAAAACATTACTTTATAATTTGCATTTTGTAAAGCATAGTTTTAGGGGAAAATTTTTTCTACTTTGGTCTCTAAAAATTTTCTAAAAAAACGAACAAAGAAAGAAAAAACAAAACATTTATAGCCCAATAATATTTGAGTTGTAGTTATTGAAGAAAAAAATCTATAACTTGAGTCTTAGGTTTTGCTTACAAAAAAACACGTTTTAATAAAATGTTTAGTTAAGGCTTGAATTATTAAACAAATAAAAAATTTTTTAATTAAAGCAATGTTACTTTGAAACAAACAAGTGTCTCCAAATTTTAATTAAAACTCTGTAAACTTGTTTTCTTTATTTTAAAGCTCATATTACTGTTCCTGTTTTCCTGGCTTCAGTGGCACAGATTGTGGCCGTGGGCCTTTGTGTGAAGATCCCCATACAAATATATGTCAAAATGGTGGTACTTGCAAGTAAGTTCAAAAACATTATTATTTGCTAATAAATTAAATACTTGATTTATTTATTATTTTGGGATAAAAAAATAAATTCGCATACACTTTACCTTCAGCTCTGTTTCAACTAGTTTTTTGTTATAATTTGTTCAATCAACACAAAGTGCTTTTAGCATAATTTGCTATTTAAAGTCGTAATAACATTTCAGGGCATTTAATTCCATAAATAAAGCTGAAAGTTGTTCAGCACAAATAAAGAAAAGAAAAAAACTAATACAATCAAACGTTTAGTAAGTAAAAGTCCTTGCAATAGAAGATACTTAATATGCACAGCTGTTACTTACCTGTGTTGCTGGTTGAAATCGATATTTTAAAAAGAAACTTACAACTAAAAACACACAAAAAATAATAAAAGTCACTTCAATATTAAAAGAAGCCTTTTTGAATTCGTTATGCTTCTAATATAAATGCATATTTTTTGCAAAAATATATTTTTTCTTTTTCAACTCAAGAATAATTTTTCTAATTTGATTTGTGTGAATAATAAATGAAATTACTCAACGCCTTTTAACAAACCTGTCCAAGAAATACTGTTTTACTGTTTTTTACGACTCATTCACGGAAATCCTCTCATACATTTTATGCCGACAAGTGCAAAAGGTGTCAAATTACCCATAAAATGATATCAAATCATTGGAGAATATCCAACTTATAAAAAAGAAAATCGAAAGGTAAACCCAAACGAAAAAAGAAAAAAAGAAAAATAGCAAGAAATTGCAAAAACTAAATTATGAAAATGAAGGTGAAAGTTTGTAGCCTAAGGAAGGTGTGATGATAATGCAGAAGAGACGTTCAATTAAATTGATTTTGTGCTTCGAATACGGATGGTGTTTTTTGTTGAATAAAAAGTACTTTATATAAGTTAATTTCTATACATTTCTATACTTTCTACAGGCTAGGAAAGTTGAATTGTAGGACAAAATGGGGGAAGTGGGAGGGTTTGAGAACATGATGGTTGATGTTGACAGCCACTACTAGAACAGGCATAGGCAACCAATAACTTGACATTTGCATTGGTATATATGCTGTTCAGGCCTTCTAAGGAAACGTTCATTCCAGAAGCCTTTTTGAATGCTCAAACAAAACTTATTAATATAACATTGATGTAACTGGTAATAAAACTGCAAAGGGGCTCGCGAGAAAAGGGATCGCCTCAGAGTATTGGACTAAGGTATGCGCGGGTTAATCCACTCTTTGGTTTTTAAAACATAAGTTTTAAGTGAAGTAGGAAGCACGTAGAGAGACATGGCTTATAATGGGGTTTTCAGACCTCTGTGGCCAGAACTGGATATAATTGCTTCTTATCTAATTAATTTTAAAAGCAGCTGACATTTGAGGTCTGTAATCGGGGCTCCGGTGGGCACTGGTTTTAAAGTAACCTATACGCCGATGTCAAAGGTCAACAAACGTGTTTAGGGCGCACTATTTAAGTTTACTTGGGTAGGTCTCTGATTGTATGGGGATATCCTTGAGCTCACAAAGGGTGTTGGCCGTTTGGAAACTATAAAGTTTCTACAGGGTTTTGACTGACACCAACACTTTTTCGGTATTTATTTTAGTGTCTGGCTTTTCTTTTCCTATTTTTTCCTATTCTTTCTTTTCAAGAGGGTTTGTACTGGGCCTGCAGAAGTCGGGGCAACTTTTCTTTGAAAATAAAAAAAAAAATTGTTGCATTAAACTGTAGTAATCTTGAATGTGTGCTTAGAATAAAAGCGATATTCTTGTACTACTGGAGTCAGTAGTTTTAGTGCTTTAGCTCGGAATTGTGAAGTTCAAGGAGTCAATGCCGTGGTGTCTCTCAGCCCTTATCTGTCTTAAATAATAAGACAAATGGAATTTCCTAGATTATGCTTTGTCACGTTACTTTTGCAGTTTTAAAATACGTTTATGTGTTTTAAGCAAGTCTAGCGTGTGTTTCTGGCATAAATTTCTGTGAGAATTATATAGAAAGTAAGGGAAATGCCACGAAAGTAGTCAGGCGCCAGTTTATCAGCAAAATTATTACCTGTATTGGTCCCCTTCCGTAAACGCATTTGAACTTAAAATTGAAATGTATCGTTGTACAGTTCAACTATTTTTGACACTCGTGGACAATTTACGTTGTATATTATATATCAGTATGGGATTGCTGACGGCTGGGCTTTCGATATTGATTATGATATTTTTACTAAATACCTCGCAGCACTGCAACCAGTTGTCTGTTTTGCATATTGCTGACAACTCAGCTTGTAATTCGATGCATTCATCGGATAGTCTTAATGAAATCCGAGCTTCTGTTTGGTGCAATTAATATACCACCTTCAATACCAGTTCTCTTCTTAAAAGCCTATTAAGCACTTTTGTGGTTATAAGTTCCAAGGAGGTAATTTTATTTGCTTCTAACTCTGAGATATCCTTGAAGAATTTTTTAAGATTAGATATTTCCGGTGACCTCATATATTAATTCTTTTTTCCAAACTGTATGCACTCTGTAGTAGAGATCACAATTGATTTAGGTTTTTCCCCACATCAACTAGAAGCAAATTTAATTTTTAAATTTTTAATGCAAAAAAGTTGGTAGATTTTTATTCTGCCTTTTCTTTGCCAAACTTTTGTACTTTTTTCAGAAGACCGCGAAAACTTAATGCCTTTGAATTCTATTTTGGGGTCTTCTTCACGATCTGCGTGTACTTTAAGGAGCCTCCTTTTAGACTACGCCTGGTGGAGGCCAAGAAGGCAGCACATACTTTATTGCAAATATGCAACTTAAGTCAATATTAGACTAATGACCAAAGGAAGATACACACTTAAAGTGTATGAAATAGAAAATCTTGGTCTAACGCTAATGAAATCACAAAAAAACTTTGAGATGAAAGGGAAGTCGACATCTACAAGTTCACATGTTAACACACACAATCGAGAGTGATACCACGTGACTAATTGATGGACTAACATCCCTTAATATCAGTCAGTTGTTGGAAATCAATGAGAAAAAAGGATCAAAAGAGAAGCATTAATCCCCATTTCTGCCAAATTATAAATTTTTCCAGTGCCTTAAGCCAACACAAAAGAAAATAAAAACTTTAAGTTTGAAGTTTTTCGTATAAAAGAAATTTGGTTTTAAAATTTAAAATAAAAATGGGTTCCTTCACATTAATAATCTTATTTTTGTCCAGAGTACATAAGGGACAAATTTTTAACGTAAAAAGCAACAGGAAAATATATTTCCTAAAAAACTTTGTTTTAATAAAACATTAAAGTGATACCTTTTCTTAAGGGGTTTCCCCCATTTTCCCTCACCATTTAACTTCAAGCTGTTTTCATTACAAACACGTATTTTCAATTTTAATTTTTTTTTCTTGCTTATTTGTGTAAACATTTTCTTTCAACTTGTGCTTATATTAGAATTATGACTTCTCATCGCTTCACCTTTGGGAATTTCTTTTTATTTACTTTAGCATTTGAATTTGTAACATAGAAAAAATATTCTTGTCATAACCATTGATGCTCTTATTAAATAAGTAATATTGGAAAATCTTACCAAACCTAAATATATGATTACAAGGCTGAAGGGTTGTTTTAAGGAAATTGGCATGTAAAATGAATTGGTTAAAATGGAACCATCAATAACTATTAAGCTTTTATCGATTTGTTGGTTTTTGCATTTATAAGGTAATTTTTGAAGAAAAGCCACTTGACAAAATCTGTGGCTAAAATATTTTTTTAAACATATAAAACGTAATAGTTACAAGGATTTTAAGGCTTCCTTTAAAGCAGTTTTGCTTAATTTTAATGTAAAAAAACTTTTTATAAAAGAGTAATATTTAAGAGTAAATACCTTCTTATTTTATGATGAACAAACCTACTCTGGGCTTATAACAGAAAGTTGTTTTTTTTTATCTTTTACTTTCGCTAATTAAATACAATTAAATAAATGTTTAAATTCTTACAAAAATATTTTATAATTAAATATTTGGTTTTCATATCAGTGTCAAATATCATGCTCATGACAGTGAGTTAATCTATGCCGCAGTTACTTTAATTATTAAAAAACCAATTAACATACAAATGATTGACTCTTTCACTACCTTTTTACTCTCTTTGCAGACACATTGGAGATGCTGCCATCACTTGTCACTGTCCATCGGGCTACAAGGGCACTAAATGTGAAATTCCCGACATAAGTGAAATAACAATGGGTAAGTTGTTAAAGAATATAGTTTGAATATTTACTTTTATTAAATAATGTTGTTTATTAAAATTAAAACAAAATGAAAATTAAAATGCGCTTTCGCTGACTTGTAATAAAGAAAACCCTCTACGACAATTTTAAGTATAAATTTCAGCTTTAGTTGAATTTTAATTACGGGTAATAATTAAGCATTTCAAAATCGCTCATGTAAATAAATGATGTAAGTTTCGTCACTCTAATATGGAAAGGCCCTAACTTGCATTTTTTGAGTTGAGATTTTTTTTTGCTTATTGTGATAAATGAGCTGCCCGTTTATTAAATAAAACTTAAATGTTGGCTTTTAAAAAGATAAGAGTTAAAGCTTTTCTGCATTAAGGTAACGGTATGTTTATTTACACACAATAGCCTTAGTGACAAACAAAGGAGATATTATAAAAGAAGAGGCATAAGTATTCACGTTTTAAACAAAAACAAAACTTAAACAACGACAATGACATCAACAGCAACGACAACATCAACGTAATATTCATCATGCAATATTTCAGTTGTGTTTCACAAGTAAAGGCTTTTGAAAAGGGGGCTTTTAATTTATGTTTTGTGTGTATAGAAAAGCATTAAATTTTAATATAATAAAATTGTTGTACGCAAACAGTGGAAAGCAAAAGTGTAATAAAGTTTAAGGATGTTAAAACTTTGAGATTTGTAAATCAATGATCTTTAAATTTCAGCATAATTTCTTGAAAAAATAACAAGAAAAATTTTAAAATACCATTTAGTTTGCTCAAAGGGTTAAGTGTTTACCCCTAAGTATCCTTTAATATTCAATGAACTCCCTTTTGCAGGACGTGTACTTGACTGTATTCCGAGTAAGTTATAATTTGAGTTTTTTTATATGAAGTCTGTTGTGTCTGGTTAGTTCAAGTTAGGTTAGGTCTTGGTAATGGAAATAAATTAAAAGAGAATCGGTGCAGAGGGATTTCTTGTAGAATTATAATTTCACACCTTTGAAGTGCGCTGCAGCTGGTGTAACAGTGGGTAGAAAACATTCGGCTTTTGCCTGCCTAAAAGCTGGGCACTGACGGAGGAAATGCTTTGTTATTTTTATGTCTCCTTGCATGCTCTGCAATCATTAACTTTCACAACCTTCTCCAATGGAGGTATGTTTGCAAGTTAAAGTCACCTCGATAAATTTAGATTCCCATAGTTTTAGGATCTTCCCAGTTTTATCCTCATTCGAGTAGCCCCGAGATATTTAATTATTGCACTGCAATCTATCGACAGTTGTTGTTTAATTCTTTAGCACGGTTGCACCAAATATCTTTTGCTTTATAGTTTTAGTTGCCAGATTATATGGGCCATTATCACCGACCGTTTTGTGATGTCCAGATACCCATGTAGTGTGTACCTGGCCATATTTTGATTGCCTATTAATTATTTGCCTGCCATGAAATAAAGTACAAGATTTCAGTTTTCCGCATAAAATTGTTTTGATCGACCCTTAACTATTCCTACAGATGTTTATTTTTGCTGGACCAGCACTTTTTCTGGGCTGGAACACAAAATCTTTGTTTGTTCAAAGCTTCGCTGGTCTGGAAAACGAAAGAAGATCTCTGTCTCCAGTTTCGCCCTCCCCTTTACCCTAAAGGCCATCCTTATAACAAAACCTCCATTTCGGCATTGGGCTGGGGTAATAAAATCAATCCTTTTCTCCGTTGTCTGGAGATGTTTTGCTGCAAGTGGTGCCACACACTCTACACAAAGAATGAATATTTATAATCGTCTTCAATGCATCCGTTTAAATGATCCTAATTACCCCACTTACTTTGAGGCAACAAGTGCGTTGAACTTTTTGTAGGATTTTAGTGAAGGATTATAATTTAATGCATCTGTTAACAACTGTTAATTACAACTGTGAAACCTGGGCTGATGCCGTTTTTAAGCTCTTTTTAGAGCCTTCACTGCTACACTGCTTTAAATAATTTTCTGATCCAGCATAGCTGCCATTTAATTAACCCTCTCAAATATCATTATTGTCCTTGTCAAGGAACGAGGCTTGTCATACTATATGATTTTCGGTTTCCTGGTGAAAAGAACTTTTTAAGGATTGTTCAGATTATCTACTATGTTGAGTACATCCTGCGCTAATTAAAAAAATTACAAAACACAAATGATTTTGGTTTTTTGTCTGGGGAGAACTACATCGTCTGCGTAGCAAACTGCTTCGAGTCATGTGTCAGCTAAAGTCCCTTGTAAACTGTGAATTGCAGTTGCTTACACGGAGGGTATTAGAATGCCCCTTGTAGGGTTTATTATTCCATATTGTTTCCAATAGCAGCACCACTGAATGCAAATTTTTATCTTGTTGTTAGCATCAATCAAACCTCTTGTTACTGGATTCTGGAAGGAAATTTGCGTGTGGACTATGTAAAATAAAAGACCAATCCACGCGACTTTCTAAAACCTTACTCCCTATAACAGAAATTTTATCTGCCCAAATTTCATGAGATTACCTTAAAAAATATAGTGGTCGCGAAAACACATGGACACACCAAGTTATACCAAGGGATGGACACATAGGTGGATGGACGGATGGCTAGACGGGTATGCTTCAATCGATGTGATTCTAAGACAATTAGTAAAATTGAAGTTGAGTTCAAGACTTAAATTTTTAGTCGTTATAACGCTATTAGGTATAGTATAAAATTTAATCTGGTGTTTTAGTTTAAAAAACGCTGTTGCCGGCTAAAATAATTTTCCTCCTTTTTATTGTTTTCATGTCCTTCAGAGTAGAGCCCCTTTTATTTTTTTCCACAAAACGTGTTACAATTTCTATTTAAATAATTTAAAACATTTTTTTTAAATATCTGCGTTCATGTTTGCGGCTCAGAAAAACGTTCTTTTGCTATTATTCTAACTTTGGAGTGTTAAAATTATTGCTAGAAATTTTGTTAGGGGAAGGATAATAATAACCACAGGATACATAAGTATGTATGTAAAATTAAATATGATTTAATGCGTTACAATTGCGATGAAAAACTTTTGTCAAGCTTTAGTTAAATTTCAATAATTTTCTAATATTTTTAACTATTTAGAACTATTTACCGAAGAAAATATATTTTTTTAGTCTTTTTTAATTTTATTAAACAACAATCTAAAAGGTTTTTAAGTCACTGGGTGTAAAAACCACAGATTTTTTCTATCAAAGAGCAAAAAGAAAAAAAATTAAATTCCCACATTTCTCTAAGAGGCAGGCCAAAGTGTGGCAGAAGGGTAAAAAGCTTAAAAAAATTAAAAAAAAAACATACAAGTGACATGTCAATTTACCACAGCTTTTCTGGCAATTTAATTTTTCTCTGTCAAATGTTGACACTTAACAAATTTGCATGGTTTTCAAACACTATTTGAGACAGAAACAAAAAAAAAATATTAAAAAAATCCTTTTTGACAGACAAACTAAACACTTTTATCAAACTTGCACACACTTTGAGCTTGTATGCTAGTTAATAGTTGCAACATGTTGCAATATTATAAAGAAACACATGCAGTAGATGAATTTCATATTTAAAGGCAAGTTAAAGCACAAGACATGAACTCAACGTGCTAGGGGTATTTTTTAAACAGCAGTAAAGGTGAAGAAAAAAGTTTCAGAAGCAAAAAAGATTACTTATTCTGACATATTTATAAAAAAAAAAACTACTGTCGTGTTAACTTTGGCATAAAGGGTGCGTACGATAAGCAGTGGCAGTAGGTTTGTGGCGCTGCTAACTGAACTCGCCTAATGTGTTTACTAACTAACGAAACTCATCCTGCTATAACAAGGATATGTTTATCAAATTACAAAAGATTTTCTCAAAAAATTTCTTGACCACATTGTGTTTTTTTTTCTTGTGTATGATATTTTTAAAAAATTCATCTTTTTTTCAAAACTTTCTATCCTTCTTTCAACAAAATTTTCTTTGCTAGAATTTTAGTCTCCAGTTTGAAACCTGAAGATTTTTACATGCATGACTTTAACTCAAAAAGGCAAACGTAACTCCCCAAAAAAAAAAAAAAAAATTTACATTAACAAAGAAATGATTTATATATTTAAGGTGTCAAACTATTGATGATGCTTAAGCTGAAGACTACGATGAAGATGACTTTGTTTGTGTAATCTTTAGCAGCCATGAAACTTAACTTGAGTTTCTTATAAAACATCTAACAGAAGTAAGGGGAGATAAAAAATAAATATTTCTTAAAGTCTTTTAGACAATATTCGTAAAATGGAAAATTACATTTACATCCGGCTGTGAGTGTGAAATATGGAAAAAATTCTAAATGCATCTGTTAGAAATTGGAATACAATATGATAAATGATTTATAAAGAAATTTTTATTTCAGTCCATTTCAAAAAACAAAAGAAAACAACGGGTCAATTTTTATCATAAGTTTAATTTCTGTTAAAAAAGTGTAAAAAAGAAGAAAAGTATTTGTTATATTTTTAAATTAAACTAGGGAATGATTGTAAGCAATTATAGCAGTGTTTGTTCATAATATCAATTGGAGTTAGAAATTTAACCGTTTTTGTACTTGGGGGTCACATTGCATACCTCAACCTGAGCTTAAGGATAACTATATTACTTATATTCATATTATTGTAGATTTACTTAGAACCTCTTTGACAGGAATATTTGACGGCCTTCTATAAACCTATAATAAATAAAATTAATATGAGCATATATAATTACTCATTCTTTATTATATTCCTGCGCTATGCTATGGCTCTTAGTTTATTCCAGGATTCACTTATCCTTGTGAATGAATTCTTGTTCGATTTGGTGACTTTTCCCATGACTTCTCTGAGAATTGCACTCAAAAACGTGCTTTTCTATGTAGTGTTTATCCTTTCGAATGACCATTTACTTATTTTTTATATTAATTTTTTATTATCTAATAAACTAAGTATTTTGCTCTTTGGTTTTCAGGCTGCGTTCCAAACTCGTCCGCATCAGACTGTCATCGCGAATGTGATTTTAGTAGTGGCAAAGAAAATGGTATTTCTTTGCTTAAAACCAGTCGTATAACAGGTAAATGGACAACTTATAGTTTTCATTTAAATATATATAAATTTATATTTAACTTCCACAACCAGCACTTTAACATTTCAAATCTTTTATTTAATTCCTATATTCATACAGCACGTTCTGGTAAAACCCGTTACGAGGTTACAATACGTTTGGGTGCTAACTTAACTGCCTTTTATCGTAATGTCGATGGCGAACAAAAGGCCAAAGAACAATTGCCATCATTTTTAGAGAAACATGTAAGTACTTTTACTTCACCCAACCGCATGTATTTTAATATTTTTTTAAACCAGAGATGTCATTATTCTCGTTAAATATTAAATTAGAGTTTAAGGAGAATGAATACTCAGTTTTTATTATATTGAAAAAAAAGCTTAAAATAAAATATATATTTTTTAAGCTCTTTTATTACAATTTCCTAAGAAATAAATAAAATAATAATATAATAAAAAAACTTAATTCAACTAAACTAAATCTGAATGAAATAAAGGTTTTATTAAAAAATCTTGTAAATTTATTAGACCATAACTTGGCTAATAATTCATAAAAGGAAACATAAACAACAACTTTATGACTGGAACAATTAAAAAAAAACTTAAGTAATTTAGTACTAAAAGGTTAAGAATAGTATAAGTGAATTAGAAAGGAAAAAATATATGTTTTATGATAAACTAGCAGTTGCAACATTGAATTATATCTTTAAGACCACTGGACGTATGATTAATATTTATTTTAAAGTAAAACTTTTAATTTCTTTATTACTTTTGGGAATTTGTGGTTGTGAATCAAGTTAGGAAAAAACAAATAAAAAATATGTTTAATATTTGTTTCTTATTTTAATCTCCCCCCCTTTAACAATTTTTGTTTTTCTGCATTATAAAAATAGCTTTAGTTTCCTATTTGCCACCTTGAAAATGCACATTAAAACCCATGAAAATAGTCTTGGCATAACACGGGGGCTTATAAGTATTTTATTTATTTTCTTGTAATACAGGACATGATTTTTAATACCATTTTTTATTTTTCTAAATTCTTTAACTCAAATAAATTTTAAATGTTTTTGCTCTTCTAAGTGTTCTTTCATTTCAAAACTTTTAATTATGTTGATATCATTCTTTTCTTTTTCTATTTTTGCTGAACAGCTCTTATGCTACATAGTTCTGGGCCAAATTAAGATTCTCCTCACTATTGTCTGCTGTATTGATATTCCTTAAGACATTACGTAATGCACCTGGTGTTCGCTCCAATGAGCTTGACCACGATGTGCGCTGAGAACGTGGTAGCGTAGATGAATTAATTTCATTATTACTTTTTGCCAGATTTTGATTATTTACTGTAACCGTACTTTCCATAATGGTGGGCATATTGCTGCCACTACCACCTCCGCCACTATGTTCAGCGGCATAATTTGTGGAACCTTCGGTTATATTAAAACTATGGGCCGAACGTGATGTGGGACGCCAGCGGCTAAGCCTCATTGATGATTTACGTCTTGTTGATGCAGCAAAGTCATCTTTGCTGCTTTTTGTGGCAGCGGGAGAGGATTGTTGTTCCAACAAATTATTAATTAGTTTGTCAAGAGCCTTAAGGTCAACTTTGCGTGAGCCACGTATTGAGTTCATACGGCTGCCGGCACGACTTCTGCTAGAACCAAAAGCACCTGGGGAATCGTGGGGTTTTTTAAGACCAGCTAGCTTAGCCAGGCGTTGGGTTAACTGGAAGGAAAAATTTTAAAAAATAACGTTTTAGTTTTTTTAAGAATTAAATAATTAAACTCATATCTTGTATATTGAAAAAAGTTCAAAAAAGCTGGAAAAAATTTGTCTTGTAACCAGCTGTGGCTGAATTTTTAAAGGGAACGCAAAAACAGACTTCTTCTTTCACCTACAAAAACGACAGTAGACAATATAAAGAAGTTTGAGCTCATAGGCGCGTATTTTTATCACTTAGTGGCTTGCTTAGAGTGATAGAAACTTGAATTTTAATGAAAGAAATTCTTCCCTAAGTGAGGCCAATTGCTAGAACAACTTTTGCCTTTGGGCTTAAGGGTATAAAAACCTTAAAGAAAACGCTCCCATAGTTTATTTCCTATTCTGTTTTAATTGCTCTTTCTTCCTCTACTTGACTAGTTTTTGTTTAGAAAAATCTTTAAAACAAACTTTAACATTCAATAAACTTGAAGGATAGCAGCACATTCTTACTAATTGATCAAATCCTTTTTTAATTCAACAACAGTTCACGAAGCAATCAAACGGTCTAGTAGTCATTGAAAATACAACTCTTGGAAAGCACTTAATAGTAGAGATCAAAGATGGCCAAAAATAAATGTTTATTTACTCCGACTAAAACAATGCCCTCAAAGTTAATCACAGAAATCACTGACAAAACAAAACAGATGGAAAAAAAAGAAAAATGCCAAAACAATTGACTTTGTTTTTTCTATTTTGCGTTGTAGCTTTTACGTATTTTTGCCATCAAAGATAGTTGAAGAAAAAACTAAATGATGAAAATATTTTTTCTTCCCTTAGAGCAGAATAAAAAACAATACAATTACCGCACATTTTTAGTCCTTGGTCCTGTTATCAAAGAT
>OY757188.1:3487500-3517500 GCA_963583895.1 Melanophora roralis | reverse complement strand
TATACACCTTTAAGCTTACGATATTATATAGTTATTGTGTATGATAATAAATTGGGTGTCACACTAAAAAAGCGAATTTTCTGTATATAAAAGTTTCATTTTTAAAAATTTGCTCAAAATTAACTTATGTAAAGGGGAGTTAAGTTAATACCCCTTTACATAAATTAACACTGTTAACTTAAAGGCGGGTGAGACAAAGTTTCCTAACCACTTCGTATTGTAACATTTGACTGAGCGATGTCATGAAGGAATACAACGGTTTCATATCTGGTTCCAAATTATTTGAATTTTTTGGATAAGGTAGACTTTAAACGAATCCATTGTGCTCGGTACAGGTTGCCTATAATCGACTTCAGCAGTTTATAATAGTCAGAACTCTTTTTTAAACGAATCCATTGTACTCGGTGCAGGTTGACTATGATTTTCAGCAGTTTTTAATAGCTAGAGCTCTTTTGGTCCCACCTTCCATTCAGTATAGCCGGATTTGCTGTTTGATCAGGCTTTGCATATAACCCCTTTCCGCTTTGCATTATCGCAATGGATCAACTATTATATATTTATTCTCATCGTTTCAAAGAAGATGATAGAATTGTTCAAAATGCACTTAATGTAGAATATTTTAGGCTTTTTCCTTATTACCACTTTGCTATTAAGTTGCCACCTCTATGTTTAAGGGGGTGTTCCTTTTTTTCTGTTTTCTTGTGGGTTCCAAATGATGCCAGACTTATATAAGGTCTATAATGTACGAAAACCATTGCAATCTAAATTAGTTAGACCAAAGGAGTTTTAAACGTAATTGATGTGGTTTCAAATATCTGCACACCTTGACTGTCAGTAGTGCTTCTTTAATAACAAAAGATTTTAATTTTTTTAAGCAGGGTTCCGTTTATTTAAATAGTCTAAAAGTGTCGGTTTTCAAACTTGTAGATTTTTTTCTTGTTTATTTTCAACCCTGCTCTTATTGCCACTTCAGGTTGTAGTTTGTCATACATATCACCAAGTATGTGTAATAGAAGGCAAATGGGCTGGCTTAGGCAAAGTCTCACAGCCATTCGTGAAAGTCCCAATGTATTATGCTAGAATTTAATGCTACAACCCTCACTGCGACAAAGGGGCGATGTTGAATAATAAGGATGCCAGATGCACTTTTTATGAACACAGAAAGAAAACTCGCTTTCTAAAATCAAGAATTTTATTCTTGAATTTATCCAAAATCTGTTTTAAAATTTTTAAGTACGATCCGTAATTACATTTTCTTAAATCAAGCGTATTCGGATCGCTTTAACAAATGAAGCAGAAAAAAGCTTGTTGTTTTAATATCTTATTTCACATTTGAAAACAAAGTGTCTCGGTGGCCTAGAGGTAACGCGCTTGTGTTGCAGTGGAGAAATCCCTGGTTCGAATTTCGGCTTCGGTAAGTAGAAAAAAATTAAATTTTAAAATTATAAAATTTAAGTATCTATAAAATAAAAGTAAAATATAAAATTTTTCTTCTTTAATAAAAGCTCCATAAATCAAAAAAATGACATTTCATTTTAGAATTAATTCCGTTCACGGCTTAAATCAATCTTTTTCACGCTTACATCAAGTACGGTTCCGAACTTAAATCAATCCTTTTTTGGCTTTATTGTGGCTAAAAGTAAGAAATTCGTACTTGAAAAATTTTACTTGGAGTAAGAAAATTCTTACTTGATTTAAGAAAAACCGTACTCACCGTACTTTTGACCCCGCTATGGCTTGATTTAAGTAAAGTTTTCTTAGATAATTTTTTGTGTGTAGGCCTTAACAAGTAGAGCAATTTTATAGATTTTTTTTAGCGAAATTATTATTAAATTATCAAGCGCTTTTTAAAATATATTAAAACGGGGCCTAAGAGTGTCTACCCGGCCGTCAACGGACTTTTTTGGATAAGGACCTTCAGTGTTTTTTTGTTTATTTTTATTATTACGACTAGCATTTTTGGGTAAATCTAAGCGGGTTTGAAACTGTTTGGTGTACCTTTGGTGGTTAAACACAGCTTACAACATAAAACATCAAAAGAACTTAGTACTCTGGTGCTGACACATCCAACAATTTACACAAAAAATTATTTATAAAAATTTTTATTTTTACCTATTCCCACAAAAATTGTCAAAATGTCTAAAATAAAATAAGGAAAATTAATAATTAATGGAAAAATTTTACAAATATGTAAATAAAAAAATGTTAAATGTTATATGATAAATATTTAAAACAATTAACCCATAACTATAAACAAATTAAAAATTCAATTGAGTTTCAATCTAAAAATAAATACTGTTTTTATTTCTAGATTAAAACTCTATAAAATCTTCTCCTTCTGCGGTTATCGTTCTCCCTACACACATATCTACAACGTTCATGCTTAATATATTAAAAAAAAAATAGAAAACTATAAAATAAATAATAAAGTAAAATTAAAAATTCAATTTAAAGCCCAATTAGAAACCAATCCATAAAATAATTTATTAATTAAAAGATTTTTATCATTTGAAAATCTTTTGCAAAACCAACAAAAGGCAGCAAATTTGTTTTTCAACTACAAACATATGAGATGCCAGCTTTAAAAGCCATAATGATGAGCCTTTCAACATAAACACTGTCTGAACACAGACAATAAGCTGAACAGTTTCATGAAGCCTGAAGGCGTTTTTCACAGTTAATTATATGAGAATTCAAATATTGATGACTGATTGGCAGTTTGTGAACGTGTTAATGTTATTGTTATGCCTGCAACAGTTGTTGTTGTTATGGTTAACGGCTAGTAGCCGCCAACAATACAAGTGATGCTCTTATAGTCCAATAGTGAGGTCGTTGTTATGTCATCTGCTTGTGTCAGTGGTTGAGTACCTGAATCATGTTTGCCAATTATCGATTTGTAATTATTGTGTTATAAACTACTGGTACTGAAGGTGTTGCTACTGTTGTTGTTGGTTTTGTTTTTGTTTAATATATTCGATTTTACAAATTTCTCCCATTATTAACCCTACGGTCAATAACCGGGTACCCGGGTAACTTTTTCAAGTTAAAAGTGCTCGCAATTGTTTCACAATAAAAATATGGCGATCAAACTTTAAATCGCCATTATTTAGGTGTTAAAAAACATTATGAAAGAACTATATATAAATAAATATAGCCCGATCTTTGTTTAAAATCGTTTGACATTCGACACCTACGCGAGTCAATGACCGGGTACCGCGGTACCCCTTCAAGTTTTTGTTTGTTTTTCGTTACAACTTAATACATTTATTTTGTTTTTGATTAAAACTCCATTAGATTTTTTCAGAAAATTTTTAATTCAATAAACTTACATAACTGTATGTATACATAGATATTGAATAATGAGCATACATATGTAAAGGCACTTATGTGCACTCAAAACATTTTGATATAGTATTGGTGTGCTGGACGCATGTAGGCGACGAAAGTTGCACGCTCTTCTGGGTGTTCTTCGTATTTTTTCTGGTAGCGCAAGACACAAAAAAAACCCACCATAGGCTTTCTTCCAGGAGTTCGGCCAGAGTTCGATGCTTGTTCCCATGTTATATATGTGGCTATCGGCTTTACTAAATAGCATTCAATATCAGATCATGATGAAAATCGTCGAGTAATTTGGCTATCTGCAGCTCGTTCTTTTATAAGAGGCATGCAAAGCTCCTCACTGAGCCCCTACAAAAAGCATTCCCTTACGTATTTTTTAATGGTATATTTCTATTGTTTTCAAAGAGTTATAAAAGAGTGACAAGGGCCATCTTTTTGTTTGCCGCTGTGTGGTATGTATATTGGCTAAGCATTTTATCCATGACATCCATTCCACCTTTTGTTTGATCACAAAATGTGATAATATCTGGTTTTCCATTACTACCAACACTGTCGTTATCTTGCATTGTAGATAACACAACAACAGAATTTGATTTTCTTTGCGCATATACACATAGTAACGTTTCCTTGAAAGGCAAATATGGAGGATGCAATAGGTTGTTTTTTATTCTTCTTTATATCAGGAATGTAAGGCTTATTTTTACGCAGCGTTCTCACCATTGTTAATTTGGTTGAAAGTAAATGTTCCGCTTAATCCAGAGTAGCAAAAAAATTATGCATTGTAATGTTACGCCCACTTCCATGGAAATTACCTGTTACATCCTTAATCACTTTTTCTTCTTGTCGTTTCTCACAACCCGTCGGTGATTATTCGGTATATAGTTGCCTTTCGAGCGGATAGGATTTTTTTGTGTCACAAATCCACCAAACTTTGAGGGTATTTATTGTATAAACTTCGTTCTACCGCGGTGTGGGAAGCGCTGTTCGTCGATTGTTAGATTTTCACTGGATTTATAAAAAGCCAAAAAGATTTGCGTTGAGCATTATCCATATATCGCGGACTGGCGAGGCTTTATCCGTAAGTATTCTTTCAGCTCTGGTGTTTACATCATTAAATCGTATAACACGTAGTAGCGACCAGAATCTGATAATGCCCATTATTGCTCGGTATAGAGGATAAGATGTTATGGCCCATAAATCTTTTGTATTATCATTATATGAATTATTTGCACCTGTCATTATTAAAATACCAATAAATGCATATATGTATTTCATTTACTGTTACATCTTTTCAAATAAGCGGTGGTTTTGTAGGGTTAGATTCATTATAGGCTGCATAAGTGCCATGTGCCTTTTTGTTTGTATGACGCACCATTATTTCCACCATTTTTATGCTCAAGTAGCATTTAAAACTTTGAGTTTTTAATAGCATTACTGTTAATCGTCCTTGTTTTTATTGGTACATCTCATTTATACATTCAATTCAATTCAAATTTTGTGTATAGTTAACACAAGAATTTGTTAAATATCGATTTTATCTAATAGGATTGTTTTTTTGTTATTGATTGACATCAAGATATAAATCAATATGTAAAATCTTAAAAAAAATATGTTCAGGTACCCGGGTACCCGGTTATTGACCTACGTATATTTCTTTGGTTATTGACCGTAGGGTTAAGGTGGAGTAGAAAGGTGATGTTTTAAGGGCAGGAAAGTGTTCTTTTTAGTCCACTTTTTTGACTGTTGCTTGTAAAAATTTTGCAAATGATAATGATGTTGTGTAGTTTATGTTTTTGGAGTTTTATTTTTCTTGTATCTTTTAAAGTTTATTTTCTTGTCAAATAAAGGAATCTAATTTCCCTTACACTTACCTTGGGTTATTGCTAATGATGCGGCGGGTGTTAGATGTGAGGACGTTGCAGTTGTATGTACCGATAATGAGGTACTAGTAGCTGCTGCGGTGGCAGGTAGTTGTTGTTGTTGAATATGTAAATTACTACTCCCTGTGGTCGCCAGGCCACATCCATTGGCTTCTGAGGCTTTCATTTCTGATTCGCGTTCAACTAAACGTTGTCGTAGTAAACGAATCTTTTCCTCTTTCTAAAGGCATGAAAAATAAGGGAAAAATATTAATTATAAGAAAAATGCTGGTTTTAATTTTATTTAATTTTATTTAGTTAAATTTTTAATTTTTTTATCTAAAAGCTTTAAATTAATAAATTTTTAAGGAAAGTTCCATTAAGTTCTTAAACTTAAATATAAATTTTTTAAATTTTTCAACTACTTTTAAAAAATTAGGTTTTTACTCACCTGCGATATCAGTCGCTGCAGTTCTTCATTCTCCGTCACCAGTTTCTGGTAACGTTCCTCATCTTCTTTGGACAAACCTGAATCTGGATTATATTTCGATTCAGCTTTATCCTTAGGATGGCGTATTACTTCAATTACCTTTAAAAGAAGAAATAACGAATAACCAATAATTTACATATTAAGGGAATTTAAATGATAAATATTTAAATTATGAATAAAAGCTAAACTTAATTTTTACTTACCTTTGGCACAAATATCAGCAACATGCTTAAGAAACAACAAAATATCACAGCCAATGCCACAAATGCAAAAGAAGCATCCTGTTGCGAAGCGATGACCATACCAACGGGTGCCGTAATTAAACATAATACAACAACATTATAAATGCTCATGCCAACATAACGCGAATCGTTTATTTGCTTAACTTTAATCGAACGCGTTTCATAAGCCAGAAAAAGGCCAAACACCAATATTAAACCCTTGTAACCATAAACAAGGCCTTTAGGCAGCAGCAACAGCAGCAGTAAATAAAGAAAACAATAAGTAAACAAAGAAGAAGCAAATAATAAAAAAAAAAACAAAAATAAATTAATTTATGATTACTTTTTGCTTGCTTTCTTTCTCTCTTTTATTTTCTTTCGGAAATCCTTTTATAGTTACTTACCCAACCACATTGAATTTTTTTCACTTTCACAGTGCTCCAATTCTGGACGTATTTTAATATCATCAGTCGTTGAAATGGGATCCTCCAAAGGAAATCTTTCGAGAATCCTTTGTAAAGGATCAAATATCTGCCAGGCTAATAATATAATTAAATCTACGGAAAGTAAGCCGGTAACCATGGTATACAATTTCCAAGGCTCAACTTTTTTCTGTGGGGGAAAAAGATTAAAATTGGTTTTAACTTAAAGTAAATGTAATTATTATTTTTTTTGATCTTAAAGCTTAAATATTATGCATTGCATAAGCTTTAAGCGTATGTTTTTGTTAAGCTTTGAACTAAAGGAAATTTGTAATGCTCTCAAGTTGCTTAGAAGAATTTATAATTAATATTAATCATACGCATACGCGTTCAGAAATCTAAGGGTAAACTCTAGAGTTCAAGTGAAAAAAGTCGAAGAAGCCTTTAAAAGGTGATCTTAAAAACTAAGATTGTTTTGCATAAAAACAATTTCAAAGCAAAACTCTTTTCTTAAATACAGAAATTTTTCCAATTTATTAAAATTGTAATTTAATCCATATTTGAGTTTAAACATTAACCACTGTTCTGTTCGTTGTATTTTGCATATTTTTGTTACTCTTTTGCAATTTCCGGCTGTTTATAAATTAAAAAAGAGATTTCTTTTCTTGAAAATGTCATAAAAAAAATTATTTTTTTATATGAAAACTATTGTGGGTAATGTGGATAATTACTTTTTATTTTTGTTAAATTTCTTTGTAACTTCTTTTAGCCAAAAAATTATTTTGGAAACATATTGTGAAATTTACACACCTTTTTATTTAAATATCGAAACAAACAAAGATATATACAATTGGGCGTTTATATAGTGGACATTGATTCGGGTTTTATGCGGTCCTATTAGAATGAAGGTATGTGTCAAATCTAGACCGCACCCACTGAATCTTTAAAAACAAAATTGTTCGATTTACAAATGGACATATGCATGTCGATCGAATTGACACCTTTCAATTTTTGTCTGGAGCCGTGTAAAGCCTAAAGCTCATACTGAGAACAACAACAACAGAGACTGTAATTTTTTGCACTAATATTGCATCTGTGACTTACAACCAGCAATGCCCGAAAGACTGTAGAAGAGTGGATAATCGCATTCTGCTGTAACAACAGCCGAAGTGTCCATATGCCCGGCATAATCAAAATATCTTTCATGCATTCATATTGCGAGTTGAAATCTTTTTTATTCAAATTAGCTTTTTTGTTTTTTAATGGTTGTCAATCCTTTGGGGTGTTTTATTTTGATAAGAAGTAATTGTTTTTAGGTTGAATTTATAAACACTTTCTTTCGGCTCCTTGCATAGTTGGTATAATACCCCATGGGTCAGTTGACTGCCGTTTAAATCTGAAGCCTTAATATTATCAATCAATTTTAATGTTGAAAGTGCAGATGTTTGTATGTGAGTATGTGGTTTTTGTCGTTTACATAGGGCAATTCCATTGTCACGGGTGTGACCTTTTGACTTACATTTCTGCTTATAACTGAAGCAGTTTAAAATTTTAGGTTAAAAAAGGGTTATGATATCTTAGGATGATATGTTTTTAAGTTTTTTAAAGTAAAAAGATACTATATGAACATGAGTTTTGCGCTAAATGAACCCTTAAAGACCGTGACGGGTGCGATTTTACAAATTCAAAGTTTTTTGAGAATTTTTATTTTAATGCCATTTTGTGTAAAATATTTTTGGGCTTAATTTTTTTTATTTACAAGGTACTTTAAAAATATGATGTGTGTTACTAATTTTGGACGAAAGTCAATCGATTTCTAAATAAGAGAAAAAACGACCCCCATTTGCAGCCGCTTTACGAGGAAATGACCATGTGCACGTAGTTGCCTATGAATGTGTGTTTCTTGTATACCATAATTATGCTGCTATGGTGTTTCAAAAATACAAAACTTTTATTAAAAATTATTTTCAACAAATAATAAAAAAACTAAAGGCAAAAAAAATTAAAAAAAAATCTGGATTTCTTTAAACGTTTGCGCAATAATTTTTGTTCCAAGTGGACTTTTTTACAAAGCTTTTGCCTTAAATATGTGCATTATTTTCTTTTAGTTTTAAAGTCTACAATTACTTTTGTCTGCCTAAAATATTTACTTACTTTGGGATCTCTTTTTTGTTTGGTTGTAAATCGATGTACACGCCATACTTTGCTAAACATGGCCCCATAAGCTAAAGTAAAACCGGTGGATAAAAGCCAAGCTCTGGCTTGACAGATCTATAAAGAAAAATTAAATCGAAAAGGTTGTTGGTTACAAAAGGTATTTTTAAAAATGCTCTTTTTAAATAAAAAAAATATTTCAAAAAAAATTTTAAAAATTTTTAAAAAAAAAAAAATTTTATTTGTTTTAACAGGCAAAATTAAATAAGAAAAAAAAATTTCAAAACACTTTTTGGCTTAACGTTTTTGAGGGATATAGTTGTTTTTATTCAACTTACTTTTGGATATTCTTCTGGATCTACAAAACGTCCATCCATACCCAATAGTATAACAGATATTAAACAGATGATGACACCAAATAACATTATGGTATTACATACAGGATGTGATGATTGTATAACTCTGTAAATAAAAATAAGAAAACAGAATAAAATAAAGTTAAAAATATTATCGGAGATTAAGCCTTTGATAAGTTTAAGATTTTGCAAATTACTTTAAGCATTTGCTAGTATATTTCTACCCTTCAAATAGGTGACAAAGTATATTCAAGTTTGTGATTTCGTTTGTAGTTTCTTTAATATTCATCTGCGTCCCTGTAAATGTCCGTCTGAATGCCTGTCAGTGTGCCCGTTTGTCGACGCTGTGGTTGAAATCAACTTTATGAAGCCCCCCGATGTCGCATAGACTCGTAAGTAGTTTTAAAATGTCAGAAATATCTGAGAAAAATCGCTATTGAAATTCAGCAAAATCGTTTGATAAATGAGTCCTGGAGTTGCACGTACAACGTGCAATGTAAGACCGACTCCTACTAATCTTCCCCCGTAAACATTTTTGTGGAACATATTACCCCCTATCTCCCTTCACTAACAGGGTTGCTTTACTAAGTCAAGGTTTTTTTCCAAATTTTTTTTTAAATTGCTCCCACAGCTTCCAGGGTGCTCCTACGAAGGTAAAATGTAAGATAGATCCCAATGTATTTTTTCTCCCAAACATTCTCGTGGGATAGTCTTACCCTCCATCTCCAGCATCTAACATTGTTGTCCTACAAAATTCAAAAAAGGGGGGTAAAAACTCTTACAACTTCTCCGAAGTCACCCTTAGAGGAATTTAATGTTACACCGACTCCCATTTATTTCCCCTCCCAAACAAATCCTCAATACCCCCTATCATCATTATGAAAGGGGGTTGTCATACAAAATTTACAAAAATTATGTAAAGACGCCCATAACTTCCCAACATTCGGCCTTAGAGAAATAAAGTGTAGGACCAACCCCCATTATTATCCTCTCCCAAACATATTCCTAAAATATACTGTAGTGTACACTTATTTTTTCATTTCCACAAAAGCATCACACAATATTTTTGCAAGCAAAATAACAGAAAATATTAATTGTAAACGACCATATCAATGACACATAAACATTATGACACATATGGTAAACAAATGCTTGCACTTCTTACGTATACCAAAATACATACAGCGAAGTGAAACATGAGTATTTTCACTTGACCGTACAATTTGTAATTTGTGCAATTTGTTAAAAAGTAATGACTGTGCTGATTAGTCAGTCGATCAGTAAATACATTTTTGTAACATGAGCAGAAAGTTGAACACCATGTTACATTGGGCATTTTGGATGTATGAATGAAATGCAAGATGTGTCAGATAATTTTTAGATAATTTGTAAATTAGTATATAAGTTGGAAAATTTGTAAATAAAAGTCAGTCTCAGTTTAGACACAAGAATTCATTCTTCTTTTACTGAACTCAAATAAAGGGCATCATTTGCTCGTCTGCCGAGTTTTAAAGCCTCGCTCTACAAACCAAGGCTTTCTATTGCATTAGTCGCAATTCAATGCTAATGCAATAGTAATATATTTGTAATTGTCTTGAATATTTAGAAACCGTACCTACCAAACTTACTATAATACCTACCCCCTATCACCATCAGCTAAGGGAGTTGCCATACAAAATTGACAAAAATGATCTTTAAGCGCTCATAACTTCCCCAGAGTTGGCCTCAGGGAAAAAAAGTGAACGACCGACCCTAATAAGTTTCCCCTCCCAAACATATTCCTAGAATATAAAAAATTTAATAAAATTGTAATAAATCAATTCCTCTCTACAGCTTCGAGGGTGCCCGTGGATACGTCAAATGTAGGACTGACCCCAACTTATTTTTCCTTGCAAACATTTTCCTATAGCATACCTGTCCCCTACTACAACCCCTAGGGAGTCACCATACAAAATTTGAAAAAAAATTAGGATAAAACTTTTCTAGTCACCCTGAGGAGTTAAAATATGACATCGACACATATTCAAAAATTAAGAGGTTTTTTTTTTTTTTAAATAAAAAAGAATTAATAAAAATATAAAAAATTTCGAGGTTTCGAAATGCCAATGCAAAGGGTGTATAGGATTTGTCATAGCCAAATATAGTGCTCTAACTTGTTTTAAATTTAATTTAGTTTTTTTTAATTTCCTTCAAGTGTTTTAAAAATAATGAAAACTACTAAAGCACTGTTACTCTAATAAAAGAAATAAAAAAAGCTGCAATAACTAAGTTAAACGGAAGTAAAGTGCATACAATTCGAATGAATGAGAAGAAGCAACAATAGCCTTAAAAATTTTTCCTTCCTCATTTAAGTTTCTTAGTACTTTCAAAATTATTTATCTCAAAAAAAAAAAAATTATCAGCATTGGCTTTTACTTAAAATAAGATAATTTAGGAGGACAAAAGCAAAACCAAAATATGAATACAAATAACCACAAATAGTACAATTGTTCTCTAACAAAATTCCCCAAAAAAACTTCACACCACAAGACTTATATATATAAAAGCAAAAAAAAATGTTATTCCTAAGCCACGTTCATCCTTTTACTTTTGTTGAAATTCTTAAGCTTTATTCAGGGAATTTCAACAAGATGCTGCTTTTTTATTCCAACAGCAGCTTAAAAGGAAGCAAAACATTTGTGTTGATGCTAAGAAATATAAGATTGTTTTTCTCCTGTTTGAAATATTATTTAGCCCACTTAATATAAATGGCCGTACATAAGTGCGGACAGATTTACACCAGGATATTAAACCCATTGTCATCAGAGGAAAGCAGACAAAAAAAAAAAAAGAAGCCGCAGCCTTTCTTTTTTCTCCCTTGACACAGCAATTGCAAATGAGTGCCGTTTTTAATCTACATCTGTTTTGTCTTCCATACTTCTTTATAATCTATTTTTACTTTTCTTTTTTGCCAAAATTCAAATGGCTTAACATCCTCCCTTAGCCACAATCCAACAATAACTAACGTTCAACAAACACACGCATAAATAGTTTTTGCCAGTTTACTGGCCATGTTTACATAAATTGTTTAACATTATTTTATTCACTTCTACTGGTTGCTGGCTGCGCAAAAATAACAGAAATAAAAAGGAAAGAGATGAAGATTAATTTCCCTGGTTGGAATGTCTTAGGTTTTGCTTCAGTTTGCGGCAAAGGAAGAATTTTGTTTATATTTAGACAAATTTATTTCTTGTTTGTGGCAAATACTTGTACGTTTAAGTTAATGTTGTGAAAAGGTTATCATCGTGTTGTAAACTATTTAAGGAATTTTATAAAGATTTATTTTGACAAAGAAAATTTTTGCTTTAAGAATTTTGCAGATGTAAAATAAGTTTAAGAAATATGTTTAATTTTTTCGGGGAAATATGACATCAAAATATTTTTATGCATTCATACCTAAAAAAACTAAAAACCCTGAAGTATAGATTTAACGTAAGTGTTAAATTATATTAACATTTCTTTTAGTTACACTGTCCAACAGCATTTTTGGAACCTAAATAGTAGTGACTTCTTTATTCTGAAATAGGTGCCCCGGTAGATCAGTGGCAAATGCACGAGTCTACAGTCTGGGGGTTGTGGGTTCGATTCCTACCAGAGACCTTGGTAAGTTTGCTTTATTTTGTTCTTTCTTTCTTTCCCTCTTAGCCGTCTCTAAAATTTCTTCTTTCCTTCCATCTCAACCTATTCTATCTGCCTCTCCGGGTAACACAAAGGGATCGAATTAAGCGGACCCAAGTGAGCTGTATCCTTTCCTTCAACGGCTGCCTGTTCTACCTAACCCAACCTAATTCTGAAATTCAATGTTAGAAAATGTACTTGTAACCTGAGTTTTTTTTAACAGTGGGTCAAAGTATTTTAATTTTTGCTGGAGCGGGCATTACACTAAATCAGACAAGTAAGAGCACTATATTAGGCTGTGCTGAATCTTAGGTACCTTTCAAATTGGTATCTTGGAGAACCCAGTCATCTGATCTAGCCAAGTTTTTTTCGAACTCCAAATGTTAAAATAAAATTCTTTTGTGGCGGCTTTAAAGTCGATAGACATTTTTGTAGCCAAGTTAATGCAAAAAAAAATGTCATAAAAAATTTTAAAAAACACGTTTTGTTCTGCGACTCCTCCTTGTGTATGACATTTGTGCTAAAACAAACTGGGCCATCGTAGTAGTTTGCTTGTATCTCAGTCCATAGCTAACCGTTCTTGTTGATTTAAAATCGATCACCACTGGGACATTTCTGATTGTTTGACACCAACACCTGGTCCGGTGTACTTAAATTGACCCTGAAAACTTGATTTCAACAGACCCGCAGACAGACAGATGGACATGGTTACATGGACTTTACCATCTCTAAAGATCCAGAATATATATTTTTTTTTGGATCGCAAATCGATACTAAGGAACTAACAAATGGAATGAAAAATTGGTATGTACCCTTATCACCACATAAAGGGTACAAACATTTTGGAAGTTAGAATGAAGGAGCATTTTTATTATCAATGATAGAAAAGAAAACAAAAAAAGATGAAAATACTCTTCAAAAATTTTTGCCGGAAACTTGTTGGTGGGGGTCACTAAAAAAACAACGTTTTTAATAAATTTCTTTACACGGCTGAGCGAAAATCGGGTGCGCTCTTCCTAAAACTTAGTAACATGAGCCAAATCCCGGCTTTTAGCAAAAATTTTCTTGCTTTCTTTAAAACAAATTTCATTACAAAGTCGATGAAATAGTTCAAAAAATGAAGATGTTCGAAGGAGTTGATTCGGCAAGAGACCTCACTATCACTGACGAGCAATTTTGCCTTAATCCAAGCTGTTAAATAGATTTTGGAATATAAACCCATATATAAGAGTTATATTTCAATATTCTCCGGATTTAGGTGGCTTAAATTTTGGGAAGATCAGATGGTGTAAAGTGATTGTTATACAGTTTCAAAAAAAGGAAGAACATTTTTGTGTCCTGGAAACTTGTTCCATACTGTGAAAGGCGTACTAGATTTTCATACCCAGAACACCGAAAGTTTTTGTCTTCGCAATATTAATAATCTTCATTAACGCAGGCGTTGCCGTATGGTCATCTGTGCGTTCATGTGTCTTCAAATATATTAGATTCAACCCTATTTG
This sequence comes from Melanophora roralis, assembly GCA_963583895.1. Taxonomy (NCBI): domain Eukaryota; kingdom Metazoa; phylum Arthropoda; class Insecta; order Diptera; family Rhinophoridae; genus Melanophora; species Melanophora roralis. The sequence goes on along the minus strand of OY757188.1, from coordinate 3,503,500 downwards.
CACAGCCCTAATCTAAGATTACAATTAGTCGCAGTTTAGTCTTTCGCTCATATGCTGCCTCAAAGTTTCAATCTCCAAAGAGCTAGGCTTAATGTCAAACAAATATGACTGGTAAATAGCGTTGTCCATTTAAATAAAATCATGCAATTAGAAATCTGACATAAAAGTTGATGAAGGAAGATAAGGAATAAAGTTTAAGAAAGGAAACAGCCTAGTGACGTCTTGAATTAATTTTGAGATCATTAGAAGCAAAACCATCTTTACTGTAGAAAATTTTGTTCGAAGGACAAAAATAATGAATATATAAAGAGTCACCACTTTACTTTCACCCAGAAGGCTTGTTTATGTTTAGACCCATTCGAAACCTTTTAACTGTACAAACTCGAAAGCATACATATTTATGGCTTGGCCCCAGATGATTTTTATGTTGCGGACAGTAGAAAACCACGTTTTCCGGAATATTATCTGCATAAATCGCATCAAAAAATTTAGCTTTTTCAACCGAGTCAGTGACAAATTTGTCATTCCTTTTAGGGCAGAGATTTTGAAACCAGCATTATAAAGCATTAACTGGTCAAAGGGACAACAAGAGTAGTCGCACACTGGCCCTGTTTGAACTAAGCTCTCCCACCTTGGTCCAAGTCTACGTAAAACTGCTCTAAATGCGAAATAGTAGTTTTCTTATTTTCAATAAAAATCGACAAAAGTAAGGCGAAAGCAGAAAACAAATTGCCTAAAACCGAGAAAAAAACTTAATTTATGTTTTTTCTAAATAAGCTGAAATTGGATATAATAATATTCTAAATAATTGGCTTTTCCTTTTACCCCCTTATTTCCTAAAACGCAACGCCCTAAAACAAAAACAAAATGTTTGGAAAAGTTTTTTAAATTTAATTTTTTTCCATACAATTGTTTGCGTTATTATACGTTGCGGTTTACGTAATTAGGCCCTTAAACATTTTGAAAAAAAGTCACATCAGTCGCACTAAAAAAAATTTTTTCAAGGAACAGTTTTAATTTCGTAAAAGTTAAGTTTCAAATGCAACATGATGTAGTTTCTTGTGCGTAGAATGGTTACATAGGTCACAATGAATTTTTTTATATAAATAATTTTTTTAGGTTAGGTAGAACAGGCAGCCGTTGAAGGAAAGGATACAGCTCACTTGGATCCGCTGAATTCCGTCCCTTTGTGTTACCTGGAGAGGCAGATAGAATAGGTTGAGACAAAAGAAAAGCAGAATTTTAGAGAAGGATAGATAAGAAAGAAAGAACAGAAGAATGAAGCAAACTTACAAAGGTTTTTGGTGGGAATCGAACCCACAACCCTCTGACTGGTAGACTCGTGCACTTACCACTGACCAACCGGGGCAGCCTTAATTTTTGTTAAGTTTCTCAAAATTTTTCTTTAGTTTAGCCATAATTTTTTGAAAAATTCCATTAAACAATTGTCATGAAAAATTATATAAGAAAACCAAAGCAATCCTGTGGTTAACGTTTAAATGCTTTTACAATGTTCTATGCTTTATTTAAAATACTTCAAAAAAAAATTTCTACTCTTGTTTAAAAATCAGTTTTTAAGTGCCTCCTTTTTAAGTACATTTTCAATAGTAAGTTCTTAATGGCTATTTTAAGCTTAAACCGTATGTATATGTTTACAGATATTAATGCGTAAATGCTCTTGAATATCTTCCATAAATTTTTTAAACTATTTTTACACTTTTTTATCTTGTATTTAATCCGTATTTTTTCAAACTTTACACGTTTATTTTCTGATGCAGCAGAGCATTAAACCAAACAACCATTCATGCAATGAATTAATAAATGAATGATTTTGCCGCAACGTAACGCAGCAGCAACAAAAACAATAAACAGTCATTAAAAAATCGTTTTTTTTATTTGTACTTTTGCAAATGCAGCAAACATTTATACACACACAGATGCACACACATAAACATATGCATACACAGTAAGCTACTAATATCTGAAAGGATTTTAAGTGAAGGTTTCCATGGTAGTACATATGTATATACTTAAGTATGTACCTGAAGAAGGTTAAGCAAAAATGGGAGTGTGTGTGTGTGAATATGCATATTTGTTTTCATGAGACGTCCGTTTCAATTGAAAACATTTATCTGTTTGTCTTGCTGGCAAAAAAAAAAAAAAATCACAGATTATGCCAAGAAGGGCAAAAATTTGAAACTTTAGGTGCATGTGGGATCGGCGATGTCCCCAAAAACATTTTCCTATTGGCTTATTATTTTAAGCTTTTAAGCTAATGTGCTTGTGTTTTTTATTCTTGTGATTTTTTTTGTTGTATTATTGTTGTTTTTGTGCCAAAGATATTGATTGTAGTTTTGCTTACTTTTCTGTTATGTTATTGCTGTTTTTGTACAAAAGCTTTGAATGATAGGGCTGCCCGCTATCACAAAACCTAGATATTTGGTTAAGAATTGAACTTTTTTTATATGAAAGAGATTTGCTTAGCCTTAAGATGGGGTAACTACGTTATCTAATAGTAAATAGTAAGCAAGGCATAACCTTTCTTCTATCATTCTTGGGTGAGCGCGAGTTTCGGGCTCTTCTTACCTTTTCAAATCTGCCTCTTCTATCTTATCTGATTTTACCTAATCTAAGCTGACTTATGCTAACTGTTATTGCCATTATGTTAAAATTAAAAAAAAAAATTATTTTTTTTCTCATAAAAGACAAGATATGAATTTCTGGTTTATATTTTACATCAAACTAAACATAATTTGATGATAATAGTCTAAAAGCAAAATAAAAATTAAATAAGTTTTTTTATTAGAAATCAAACTCGGATTTAAGTCAAAGTTAAAAAAATTTGTGTATAAGGTTGACATTGAAAAAAACTAAAATGCTTATTTTATAAATATTTCTGCATCCATTTTTTTAAAAAATAATAGGTTTGTTCACTAAACCACAAAATGTAAAAAATTTGCAATAACTGTTTCCTAAAAAGTGTTTATTAACTCAAAAAACTTGCTCTCTTCAATATAAACAATTTGTGGCCAATTTTAACCAGCAAGATTTTTACTCGCAAGAATTTTTTAAAAAGCTGTTTTTCTAAAACTATTTACATAAAAGAATACTTTATACCCTTCACATAGTGATAAGGGTATATATCAGTTTGTCATTCCGTTTGTAATTTCTTTATTATCCATTTGGGACCCCAATAAGTATATATATTCTGGATCCTTATAGATAAAAAAGCCGATTTAGCGATGTCCGTCTGTCCGTCTGTCTGTCCGTGTTATGGTTAAAATCAACCTTCTGAAGTCCCCCGATGTCGCATAGACCAGTAAGTGGTATCAAACTGTCAGAGATAGTCGCGAAAAAATTGATATTGAAACTCAGCAAAATCGTCCGATAAATAACCGAGATATAAGCAAAAAACCAAGACTACCTCCTTTTTTTTAAGTCTACAACAATAACAAAGATAATACTTCTGTATGTAATAATAAAAAAAACAACAAAAAAAGAAAAAACAGAATCAGTCATGTTGATATTATTGAACCACACCCAAGACGAAAATTTTATTAGTATTAGTATTTATACATATAACAGGGTTGCCATACAATGCTTAATTTAAACATTTATAAAATCGCTCCTACGGCTTCCAAGGTTCTCCTAAGAAGGTAAAATGTAAGACTGACCCGAATTATTTTATCCATCCAAACATTTTTGTGGAACAAACTTACCCTCTATCTCCAGCCCCTCACGTGGTTGCCATACAAAATTTTAAAAAATAAGGTAAAGGCCGCTACAACTTCCCCGGAGTCGCCCCTAGGGGAAAAAATGTATCACAGACCCCCATTAGTTTTTCCTCCCAAACGTATTCCTGGAGCATACTTACCTCCTATCTCCACGCCCTAAGGGGGTTGCCATACAAAATTTACAAAAATTATATGAAAATGCCCCAAACTTCTTCAAAGTTGGCCTTAGAGTAATAGAGTGTACGACTGACCCCAATTAGTTTCTTCTCCCAAACATATTCTTAGAACATACTTACCCCCTATCTCCACGCCCAAAGGGGGTTGCCATACAAAATTTACAAAAATGATATGAAAACGCCCACAACTCTTAAGCGTTGGTCTGAGAGCAATAAAGTGTACGACCGACCCCAATTAGTTTCTTCTCCCAAACATATTTCTAGAACATACTTACCCCCTATCTCCACGCCCAAAGGGGGTTGCCATACAAAATTTACAGAAATGATATGAAAACGCCCACAACTCTTAAGCGTTGGTCTGAGAGCAATAAAGTGTACGACCGACCCCAATTAGTTTCTTCCCAAACATATTTCTAGAACATACTTACTCCCTATCTCCACGCCCAAAGGTGGTTGCCATACAAAATTTACAGAAATGATATGAAAACGCCCACAACTCTTCAGAGTTGGTCTTAGAGCAATAAAGTGTACGATCGATCCCCATTAGTTTCTTTTCCCAAACATATTCCTAGAACATACTTACCCTTTAACCCCGCGTCCTAAGGGGGTCGCCATAAAAAATTTAAAAAAATCAGGACAAAAACCCCTACAACTTCCCCGTAGTCACCCGTGGAGCGTTAGAAAATGACACCGACCTCTATTTAAAAATAAAATATATTTCAAAAATAAAAAAAATTTTGGGATTTCGAAAGGCCAATGTGAAGGGTATATAAGATTCGGCACAGCCGAATATAGCGCTCTTACTTGTTTTTATTTCATTTCTTCTTAATATTTTCAATCTTCGTTTTACTCTTTCGTTGCAAGTGTTAACTAAAAAAATTATTGAACATACGTAATTTCAATTTAAATTCATTATTTTACGAAAATTATAACTTTTTTCATTAAAAACGTTAATTCTTTCCTTATTGCTGTTTTCTCATTTACATTTTTTTTATTTATGCTTGTTATATTTTATTGTGGATATTTGAAAATCTTCGTAAATTTTTCATTGAAAAATGTACAAAAAGATTTTAAAAAAATTTTTATAGATAAAGAAAATATTTGCAAAATACTGAAAAGCATGTCGTTTATAAAGCCGCTTACAAATGGCTTGTTAGTGACATTCACAAACTATACTTTAAAAAAATATAAAAAACATTGTTAAAACAAAATGTAGATAAAATATGTACTTATTTGCATAGCTACGCTACGCTAAACATTTTTTTTATTTTTTAACTAGAAAATAAAAATTCCTTTTAATTGCACAGAGAGAGAAAGCTTTTTGTTTATAAAAAAATTGTTTCACTTCTTCATGTAAATCTTTATATAAATACATACGTAAATGTATGTATGTATGAATGTAGGTATTTGTGTTTGTATAAAAACATTAAAAATGCAAGTTATTGTTCTAATTTTAAATGCATACATTTTGTCTTGCTTATCTCTACCAAAGCTTAAGCTTAAAAGGATGTAAAAAATATCCTTTATAGCCTGTAGCGGTCTTGAAAGTACAAAATAAAAAATACTTTTGTTGTTTTTTTATTCTTCTTAAAATTTTTAAAGGAAAAATTGTGGTTAAACATTTTTTAAAGTTGTATTTTATTTTGACAATTTTTTGTTTGCTTAAAAATTTCTATATTTTTTTACTTACCTTCTATGCTTATTCCATATATTAAATATAATTAGAGCTAAAGCTACAACTATGCCACAAATAGATATTGTTGACATACAGACGAACAATGACAGCGATACAGTGCGTAAAACGCGTCTTACAATAGTGCGATCTTGAGGAACCTAGTTTTAAAAAATTTGTCTTATAATTTCATATATTTTGTTTTAAAAACTTTAAAAATTACCTTTCCACCAATCCATCTTTCCATGTTTAACCATGTTAGATTATCCAATTGGGTATCATAGTAACCCAATTTCTCATATTTTCCATTTATCATTTGTTCAATTTGTGTTAAGGCAATACGATCTCCCTGAGAGCTGAATGCCACCACACCCTAAAAGCAGGAAAGAAAAAATGCATATGAACGTAGTGGCAGGAAAAAAATGTAATTTATGAATACAAAATAAATATGACAAAGGTAAAATTTAAAAAGTAAAAAATGTTAAAGAAAAATTTTGTTGCTCTGAGGGAGAAAAAACTTGCTTAAAAATAAAAGTTGGGGGGAACAAATTCTAGAATGAATTTATTTAATATTTTAAAACTTAAAATTACCTTTATATAATTATTTATCGTTTTTTTAACCCTTTTTAAAATTAAAATATTATTAGGTTAGCTGAAGGGCGCCGATAAGCGAGTAAGTGCACAAGACTAGCGGTCTAGGGGGTCGCCGGCTCGATTCCTGCCGAACAATTTTGTTAGTCTCCTGGTGGGGGTTGTTTATTTTTTGTGTTGGTTTAAGATCGAGTTTGCGTTTGAATGGTATAAACGATTTTCTTTATGTGCAGTATACTCAGTGAGCAGGGCTTTAAATTTTTAATTGAACGTGGCAAGTTAACTTTTCACTGTTTACATTACTTGACACACTTCTTTACTTTCTTTTTTACATTATGTATACACAATATTTTTTAAAGCTTAAGGTGAATTTTTGAAAAAAGAAAATGGTTTTGAACAAAATATAATTATTTAAAAATATATTTTTGTATATGGACATTTTAATATTAAGAACGCGACATTCGTACGTATTCAAAGGGAGGGGGGGGGGGGGGGGGGGATACGTAAAGGGGTCCAAAAATTTTTTTCTTTAATATTTACTTTGAAGAATTGCCGTAGCAACATATAAAAAGCCAAACATTTATTTTGTAACATTTTTTCTTGTAATATACAAACAGTAATGATGCGGACGCGCACGTGACAAATAATGGAACTAATTTTTGACTGACCCTGGAGAACTAAATTAAACTGCAAATTGCAATATAGTTTCTTAAAGAATTAGCTTAAAAAGTACTTGTTTTGCTACGTAAAAAGATATATTAAATTGAAAATTTTTAATTCCTTTAATTTTTATTAGTTTAAGTATAATAGGGCATGGGTCATATGTAACGTGACAAAATTTTCCGCTCTATTGAATGCAATATTGCTTTATTTTTTTTATCTTATGAGTGAACTAATAATGTTTTGTTTAACTTAATTGATTAAACTATTTATTATAGTTTTTTCTACCTACGCATTTCGGTCTATTTTAAACATCTATCATATTTAAGGCAAAGCTAGTATGTAATGATATCGAGCATTGACTAAGTAGTTTTAGGATTTTTTTTGTTTAAAATATTAATCGTAGGAGAGATAATACAATTTTGTCTAAAACATTTGAATCTTCTTAAACGTTTTTTCTATGAATATGACATCTTTTGAAGTGTATCGGAAAAAATAAAAATTTTTATATTCTAGCTACTTGCTGTAGTACGAATTTGAACAAAGCAAGTCCATCGCTTAAATTTTTTTATTATTTTGGTACACCTAAAGTTTTCATTATTTACCACCCTAATACCATCAGAAGCACCTTTAACGAGTCGTTGAAAATAATTTTATCAAATTATTATGCAAGGGAGCCCAACCAAAAAATTTTATTGAAATTAAAATTAAAATAAAGAACGCGACACGTTTTTACAAAAAAAGAAATAATATATTTAGTGTTGCCATTTTACAAAATAACTTTTGTTTTAGTGAAAAACACAAAATCTTTTATTTAAAATATTATTTTCAGCCATCTGATTACAGCGATTGTGGCTTATTGGTAAAACATGGTTTTTAATGGAAAAGAACGCGACATTAGAGTTTGAACAGAACTAAACTTCAAAATTTAACATTAATTGACCATTTTCGGTAACTTGTAATTAAATTTTATTAAACTGTTGTTGAAAGAAGAATTTCATAATATGTATTCAATCATTAAAGAAATTAACAATAAAAAATTAATGAAAGGAATAACCATTAAAAGTAGCGAAGGTTACTAAAATATGTATGCTCAGTTTGCCAGTGATTTTTCTTCTAGTAGCTCTTTAAATTGGTTTTAAAATTTATATTCTATTTAAATTAGGATACTATTTTATTGTACTGTTTAAAAAATTTTTTATCCAAACATTTAAAGTTTCGAGCACGCTGGAACTGCTCATATATAAACATGCCCTAAGGCAACCGGGTAAAGCCCTGTTTTTTACTGTCTACTTTCCCCTTTGAATGAAAATATGGTCACCTTTTATACACATTAGTTTTAACTTTTATCCCGCCTTTGTTATGTAGTCTAATGCTTCTTTTCATACTGCATCTCCCTCTCTCTGTTTTAGCTTTGTGCCGAAAAGATTTATATAAAAAGATGCTTTTTGTTGCTGTAGCATACATTTCATAGAATTTGCAAAATAAAAAAAATTAATAAATATTAAGGTTGTGTTTCTTTTTTGTTTTTGTGTCCTCGTAGCCTTTTTTACCACAATGTCATAAATTTGCCAAAATTCATTTCGTTGCTCTTTGGCAGGTGGTAGCTAAAACTAGCAACTTATATCTGCTCTATGCAGCAAGGAGATTCATACATAAGTTTTAATAACTTCAAATATCTTTTTGTAGAAACATAGTTATTTACTTCTTGTTACCAACAAAAACTTATCTTCGAAAGCACTTAATCATTATTAAAACAAAATATCAAATAATGTCAGCTTTTCTAATAATTGCCTTTAAGTTAAAAAATGTATTTAAATCCTAATCTCTAGCAGATTTTTTATATTTATTTTCTGTAAAATTATTAACAAGTTTTATTAGCAATTAACAAAAAAAAATAAATAATTACCAAATTTATTACCCTATTTTAGCCCCATGTTTGGCGGTTAAATATGCTTCAACTTTTTTTTAAATTTAATAAATTAACTCTTTCATACACTTAAAAGGAATAACTTTATGAAGCTGTTTTTTGCTGTTTTAAAAACATTTTAAATATGTCGCTGCAAAAGGGTAAATTTAAAACTCATAAGTCAAGTGTTTATGGCAGGAATTAACAATAACGACAATATAATTAGATTTAAAATAAAACAGGATGGAGGTCAATGTATAAGTATGTCAACAAAATGAACACTGCACTCAAAGACGTTAGAAAAAAAATCCAGCAAATTTCAGAAACGAAAAAATTTAACGAAAATCAAAATGTTTGTTTTTCACATTTTAACGTGAAAGAATTTTTAAGTGTCACAAACAACTTTTTCCTAATTAATTTTTTCGTAATTGTTTTTTCTAAGCGTTAAAAAATAAAATTTAAAAAATTGTTCAAGAAAATTTTGAAACTTATAAGAAGGTTAAAACTGTTTTGTCAGCTTAACATTAAAGTATGGCGAAAATAAAATTTGTAAATAAAGTAAAAGTCAAATGTTTAAACCACGCATTGCAGGAATATTATGCTTTTGTGAGTCTTAAAATAACAAACCACGGCCCACCTTTAGTTAAAATTATTAACTCAGAGCCACTCCTTGAGTCATTTAAATAATAACAGCTCCTTCACCCGTCTGGCTGGCTGTTATAAAAATATGTGTAACATATTTAGAGATGACTCAATAAAGTTTGGCAGAGAATAGTTTTCTAATTTGCGAGTAAGCCTAATTGACACTGGTGTTAATTGATCTAATACTTTACCAAAATACCATTCTAAAGCCCAGCTTTGAAACCAAATTGTTTCTAAAAATTATTTCAAAAAAATTTTAAACAAAAAACTCGCTACAGTTGCTTTATTACAATTTTTTATTGTTTTATGTCATCCCAACATGCGGAAGCCACTTTCACTAAAGCTGCAATCGGTTTTTACTAATTTAAGGTTAGATTTGGTTGAACTGGCTGGAATTGAAAACTCCACATAGATCCCATGGGTCCTTAGGGCTCCAGGATATCGATTTATTAATCGCAAAGGTCTTCTCTAGACTCTAGAAGAAATGAAACCCAAGACTGTTCTCTATTAGGCGAACGATCGCTAGACAAAAAAATAGAATATGATAAACCCTCTTTTTGATACCCGACACACCATAAACCTTAGGTCATTGCTAAAAACTCGTCCTGTTCGTTTGGCATCAGCCGCTGTTCAACAATTAGCTATTATCACTCCACTAGCAGTCTTCGCAGAGATAATAGCAACCTCATCGTCTCAGATTTTCACAACATCCAAAAGACTCCACACGAAGTGGTTGCTCCGTTGCCCTGACTCTGAACCAAACAAACCTTGTCACTTGCTTTTTTAGTTCTTCCGCCATTTTATTCCCCTCAATACTCTATTTTCCCGAACCAGTACATACGCACGATTTTGATTGAACACTGTTTTCCCACGGATTTCTCGAATGCCTGAATAAAGAAGTGAGGTTTGCGGGGATCGTTCTAATATCACCTTTATTTCAAAATAACATGTTCACCTAAAAATTATAAGTTTGGGAGAACATATCTAGATCAATCGCTTATTTTGCTGCATGAATCTCTGCCTTAAAAATACTGCAACTTTCAGGTGATTGTGCGACTCCTAAAATCCTGCTATCGACAAATGCTCACAGTTTTAACTACCCTTAATCTTTAACTTATCCTTTAAGAGGTTACAGCTTCTGCAATCTAGGCAAATGCTCAGCGTGCGTATTCGCCCATTGTCACATCTGGCGTTACGATGAAGCTTAGTTTCGGGACCATGCAGCCAATACTACATTTTGCGTGCCCTATTGTTTTTCCATAACTGTATGACACATGAGTGAACTGTACCGTTAAACCAAATAGAGTCGCGAACTTTTTCCAACAAAATGGGGGGCTACCCTAAGCGCTAGCTTTATGCAGTCTCTGCGTGCTAATCAGGCACTTGTGTACTAAATGAGTATACTGAGGCCAGTCGGTGATGCCGGCATCTTGGGAAAGACCAGAGTGGATTGATTTCTACGGAGGCCGATTTTTATAGCTGTGTTTCCAAACAGGCAGAGCTAGAAAGGATCACTGATGGGTCGAACACCGAGGTTTGTATTAATATATTGGATACAAGAGTGAAAGTTTTATGCAGGCTTCCAAATAAATGCAGCGGCTGAGATTCTGACAGCGATGAATACTATAAAATCAATAAGTGAAAATGTAAGAGGAGACATGACGTTCTAAATTCACAGCTAAGCTACGGTCAAGGCTCCAGAAGGATTTTATATCAAGTCTACTTATAGACGACTGTAGACATCCTCTCTATGCAATAATGAAAATATGCCTCTGTTGGGTGCCAGGTCATTATAACGTTGCCAACAGTGAAGTTGCGGATAAGCTGGACTGGGATTTGAGCTGAGCCTACAGGTTTATGTTATGGTCGTGGGTCATCGACAGAGTTAGTCACGCCTGTTCTGTAAACCGGACTTAATAGAAAAGGTACAAACATGCTTTTTAAAAAAGCAGGGGGCTCTAAAGTGTATTTTTGGGACTGTCGCAAGGCTCTGTGATATATGACCGGTGCACGGGAAGGGATTTTTTAGGTAGGTAGTCAAGTACCTTTCAACTTGTGTAGTAAACTACATCTATATGTGAAAGCCCTGATATGGAAAACCAGGTTAAGCTTTGGGAAAAATTGTAAAAAATAAAGTATAGTTTTTCTTTGAAAGTTTCATTAATAGTGATCAAAGGCGCTTAGAGTTAAAATGTTAAAATTAAATTTTTAAAGGAAACAAGTGTTTCTTGATAAAAACCCTTAATAACGAAAATACTTTATTATAACAAATAATTTACTGTTTTTTATTTCCTTTCCCAATTGTGGCATTTTGCCAAGACATAAAATATTTCTAATAAGACTTAAGCAAAAAAAAAAAAAAAAAAAAAAAATAAAATTCCAAACTTAACTATCAAACAATTCCTTCTGCCTCTTCGTTTTACTTACGGAAACTCCTAAAAATTGTGTTGAATTCATGGCGGCATATATTTCATCAGCAATTTCTTTGTCGTTGTACGTAAATTCCTTAAGAGATTTATTGCGTTGTTTCAGTCTCTCCATTGTCTTATTAAACGCCAAAGCCACACTCCAAACAGCATCGTAGGCTAAGGGAGCCTCCTGATATCCTTCAGGATAACGATCATGATTAATGTCATAACCTTCTTCGATAAGGGCATGATTAAGACGTTGTCTTTGTTGGTGTAATGTTTTGTGGCAAATGAAAGAGAAAAGAGAAAGAAAAATAATTTTAAAAAATAATTAGGGTATTCAAACGGTATGCTATCAAGTCATACTGTCTTAAAGTTTTAATATTTTACAATAGTTTAAAAAAATTGTTGTTGTGTTTAGAAGAAAAATTTCTATAATATAAATACTTTTTGAACTGTGTTTATAGTTTTGTAATAAACAGAAACCTGAGCCGGGTGGCCGAAAATCTTTAGTGAAGCCGTTGATATAATAAACGAGTCGCAGTCATTAATTTTAAAATTATTTTTGAAATTGCTTATTTTTCTGTTTTCTTCAGCAGCTTATTCAAATTTAAAATATCACACTTAATTATGAGTGAATGCTCACAACAGTAGTATTTTTTCGTTTTATTTTTTTTAAGACATATGACTTTATGACTACCTTGTGAATACCCTAAATGTGTTTAAATAAGAAAACCCCAATTTATTTCATACCGAAATTCCTCTGCTGTCATGCCCGATATGGTGGTTTCATTATTTTGATTCCACATTAAAGCTTCTGTTGTCAAATGACCCTCTGCTGCTAAACGCATTTGTTCCACTGTACAAGTGATGCCTTCATTTTCTAAATTCACTTCATACCAGTTGTCCTCGTACCATCCTTAAACAAAAGAAAAATTAACACTTTTAAAATAAATTTTAAAAATTTATTTGTAAACTTTAACCTAAAGAAAATTTATTGCCTAAAATTAATCCTCCACAATTTTTTTTTTTTTGGCTTTTTTTAATAGAGAAAATAATCTTTAGTTTCTTTTTTGTGCAAACAACCCTGACCTGCTTTTTAAGTGGCAAAAGAATTAGCTTAAATTAATGGTTTATTTCTTGCCAAAAAGGAGAAAACTTTTTAATTCATTTATTCGTTCTGGTTTCTTTTTAGCATTGAAGTTTGTTGTCAACCTTATTCGAAAATTCTGTGTGACTTTTCTTCTTCACTATATTTGTGGCTGTTTGTACTACAGCTGTCTATTTGCAGTCGAACAATTATTGATGATTTCAAACATTAACCATTCAATTGAAAAATGTTTGCTTTTAATTGTGATTTCATTCAGAATGTCCTTTGCATTTGTTGCTCAGAAAAACTGATGCAACCAAATTGATGAAAAGGAAAGAGTAAAGCACTTCAGGAAAGGCAACTCTAATATTGACTAAAATATCATTTACAAATCAAAGTTAAATAGAATTATTTGGTGTAACGAACCGTAAGTTAAAAAAGTAAGTGAAGTTTCTGAGTTTCTGTTAATAATTTCTGATAATTAATTTTCAAAATTTGATGAGAGATATATAATTTGGTACATGGAGTTCGAGGCAAAAAACTTTTCATATTTTCAGATTAAAAGTGTTTTGAAAAACCGATCAATCAAAACACATTGAAGCAGGACGGGACATTGTCCGGACTATTAAACATTTTCAGCGGGTATTGTAACATGTAGTAGAGCAATATAATGATGGAATATAAGGGTTCCTTGTCCTTCAGCACTTTTTATAACGTTGCTTTAGTGCTATAAATTTTAAGGTTTGATATCGATCTTTCGATAACTTGATTTCAAATAATACTGAACTTTTCTACTTTTGAGTAAATCTTGTAGCTGTCAAGCCTTCGGCTTTAAAAGTTTTAAATTTTGCAGCTGTTAAGTTTGATGACAATTTTCATGAAGTCTTCAACTCATTATCTTTGAATGCTTGGGTTGGCACTTGCGATCTCTGTTGTAGTCAGAGATTTTAAACGGCCAAACCAATACTCGCATATCAAAACCATGGAGATTGATAATGATTGCGAACTTAGGTGAGATCTCCGTAAATATTGTTGTTGCGACTTCTAGTCATTAAGAGGATCTTAAGGATCTTCGAAAATGATGACATTAGTCAGAGGCAAATCTCAGTCTAACTTGACTGATTTTATGTAGAAGGCATTGAAAAAGTTTTATGTTGGGCCAGAACCAGAGAAAACTGAGTTTGTTCTAATGGTTTATATCAGTACAGAGCTAAAGCTCTCTTAAAAGCAAAATGTTTCGGTACTATACTGACCAAAAGCCTAAATTAAAAAAAAATTTATAAGAAGAGGAAAAAGATTTGTCTTCGCCTTCATTAGGTATGAACAACGATAGTCTGGCTTTTAACTTTCTTTAAATGCTAAGTCTGTTGAGTTGATGTCATAAGAGACTAACTTGCCACGGTATTGCTTCAACTTGTTTTGCGAGAGTACTCCACAAGTTGCCCTTGAAGAATACAATACTGAACCTACTGCCTTTGAATCCTTTACTTTTAGTCAAAAGCTCTACAATGTGGAATGCTTTGAAACTCAGGAAAACAGCTAGATGGCACGATCCTTGATATAGACATGCCTCAATATTGACTAAAACAAAGCCAAAAGGTCTGCCTACTTGTCACCATATCTGGACTCTACACTGGGTATAGAGATACTTGTCTAGGAGAGATTGATGTGGGAAAAAGCCCACCTACAGTTAAGCTGAATATTCATTTTTACTAGTGGGTTTGAGTTGGAAAGGGGTTGGCTTCAGCAAATCAATTTGAATTGCAGAGTCATCCAAGAAATGTTATCACTGTAGTATATTTCAAGATCAGGTATTTGCGATAATGTAAGCCAAGGACTTGTCGCTACAGAACAACGGCCTAAAGGACAGACACGACAATTTCTGGGACAGTCAAACTACTCTTAAGGTACTGGATTTCAAATTGGTAGGGTCGAAGGTGTTCAGATACCATAAATCAGCGATCAAAGAACTCAGTAGTATTAGACTATGCTGGACTTCGAATCACTCTGGAATTCCCGGAAGTGAAGTTTTAGATGGACTCACACCAAAAGGATCTTCAACAAATGCAAGTGTGGTAACTACCTCGGCTTTTTCCGCATTTCGCAAATTCTTGGGGAGGAGAAATAGGCAGGGATAAGGGTGTCAAAATCCTTATGTCAAGTAACATCAGTCAACAGAACCAACACTCTCGAATCTTTGAGTTAAGAGGACGTTAAACTACTCATGGGCTTTCTTACTAGTCACTGCACTATCAGGTCAATGTCAAAATATAAAGAATTTATTACGATTGACCATTGCCACATTTGCGAGGGCACACACAAGGCAAAGATAAGGGAGCATCTTCTTTGCTATTGCTTGCAATTTGGTGACTAAGTTTGGACTGTTTACTGACTTAATCAGATTGTCCCTTTATGGTATGAAATGTTCGTCATTTGTCTTAGTTGGGTTACTGGCGACATTCATAATATTTTGAGAGTTTCAATACTTTGTTCATTCTTAAGACACTTGTTTTCCTTTAAAGGCTTTTCAAATATTTGGTAAAAACTCAAAAATTTTTTTAGTATAGAGAAGAAAAGTATTTCAGTTTTAAGAAAATAACTAAACATGATTTTGTACTTGTACTTGTATTTGTTGCCTATTTTTAGGCTTGTTTATTATGCAATATTTAAGGCTACAGGAGGTAAAATGATTTTAAAAATTATAAAAATTTAAGTGGTTTTAAAAGTAAAAGGGAGAGAACATTATTGACTTTGGCAAAGTATTAGTTTTAAAAATTTAATCAATATTCTTCTTATAATTTATTGAATTTTTATTGATTAAATTATCCTTCAATTTTATTTTAGCTTGTTTGGTTGGTTTTTTCTTTAAAATAAATTTTTTGATTTTCCTTTTTATTTATTTTTTTTAACAACATCCTACCATTAAAGCAATTAGTGATAATTAATGTTAATAAGTAAAAAATATTAAGAAAATCAAATATAAATTAGAAGACGCTAGAAACTTTTATTGCAAAAAGGGGTGGAAAGTTGTAAGTAACAAAAAAGGATGCTCTTAAAACCCTTAAAAGAAAAAAAAACATTTAAAGTCAAAATGAAGATTTGTTTTAATAAAATTAAT